>BHFT01003630.1:0-19054 GCA_004320025.1 Laticauda laticaudata
CTGGCGCGGCTTGAGCCAACGTTCCGTTTTTCAACTGCTGTTAACAAATAAAGACTGTTGGAACCTGGTCTACCTCACGTTTTTTCCGGACAAAACAGGCTCCCTGAAATAGGCCTGGTCAAATCTCTCCCTCCCTTCCTCATTCAGATTTATGATCAGAGTAGAAAAAAAGTTACAGTATAAGGCAGGATTCAGTTTAATGAGAACAAATGGAAGACTTTACAATTTTGGAGGCATTATTCATAATGTGGGTCTTATAAAGCTCGGGTTATGTCTTCACTAATAGAAGATATCAGTTAGATAACATAATTTGTTATCTAACAAACCATCCATATATTTTCTTCATCATCATGGAGATTTTAATGAACAGTTAGGCTTCTTGGCAAAAGGAAGACAACAAGAGGACCTTCTTGTTTACACAAAGGGGCTCCACTACAATTAAACTATACGCATGGATGATCAGCTATTTACTGACAGTCAATCATAGTATAACCTAGAGGAGAATATGGGGTTTGATCTAAACTTGAAAGTAACATCTGAGCTAAGCTGAAATTAAATTTAAATGGGTTTAAATTTAACAGCGTATGGGTTTTTGTTTAACAACCAGTCATCAATATGCTGTGATTTACAGAAGCATAGAATCATAGACATGGAAGGAACTGTTTACATTTGTAAATCAAGAATTTCTGCAGGGGTAGAGCCAGAGGTGGTATTCAGCAGGTTTTGACCAATTCTGGAGAACCGGTAGCAGAAATTTTGAATCATTAGAAGAACCAGTAAACACCACCTCTGACTGGAGATTTTACAGTATTCTTCCTCTGCCATGCCCACCGAGCCACTCCCACAGAACCGGTAGTAAAAAAAAATTGAATTCCACCACTGGGTAGACCATGTCATGATGACATGTCCATCAAGTTGTCATGATACAAACCCACAATTTACAGTATATGCTTGCATCAGAAATAACAATAAGATTTGTGTCATGAAATCACTGTGTGCGTATCATTATGCTGATGTAATCTTGGCTGCAAATATCCACACACCATTTCCTTCTCCACTGTTGGAAATTAAAGCATCCCTACTCAAAGGAGCCCACCATCTCTCTGGGCAATGTGTTTTACTCTGAAGTTGTTCTTAATGTTAGGCTTCCCTTCCACCAAATATTTGATTATAATCTGACTAATTATTACTTGAGAACCAGTTTGGTGTCATGAATAAAGGGATGAGAATGGAAATAGGGAGACTGGGAGCTCTAATCCTGCTTTAGGCATGAAGCCAGCTAGGTAAACTTGGGCAGAATGGGCCAACTCACCACAGCCAACTTGTCAGAGTATATTCATGAACTGGAATAAAGCTTGGTAACAAAGTCAGCCAATGAATAGGCACAGCAACTAAGTCAGCCAATGAGGACTGTTTTGGAAACTGAAACTAGAATTAGCCTAGGAAACTGAAACTAGAATTAGCCTAGGCTGGAAACTGAAACTAGAAGTACAATAGCTTAGGCGTGGCAGCTATATTAAGCTCTGCAGCTATGTTGAGATCTGAGTCTGTCTATTGAAAATGAAACTGCTTCTCTCCTCTGTTGTGTAAAATGCTTGCTTGCTGAACCAAAGTGAAACTGATGTCTGTTTCTGAGCTGAAGTTACTGCTGAAGCTCTGCACTTGTAACATGTCTACTTCTGTCTGAGTTTGCCCCATGTTGGGAAAATCTACAACTGGTTTGTAAAATCTACTTATTATGTTTATAAAGATGTAAAATGAAGCATCAGCCATCTGTGTTTATTTTTCTGGAGCTGAATTCATGCTGCAAAATTCTGAATGCAACTCGCGGTGGGAAAACTCACTACAGGACAATGTAACAATTCAGTTTAATTATTTAAAATAAATAAAAATATATATTTTAGTTTTTGTCATTCACATTTCATTTTGTCCCTCCTTTAGCATTCTTTCTTTAATGATTCCATTCCACAATTTCTTTGATATTTGTGTAACTCTTGTCCCATAGTGAGTTATCCCATGGTGAGTTGGCCATAGCAAGTTGGCTGTGATTTGTCATCTTGGGCCAGTAATTTCCTCTCATCCCTAGGAAGAAGGCAATAGCAAACCACTTCTGAAAATCTTGTTAAGAAAATTGCAGAGAATAGTCCAGGCAGTTGCCAGGATATAAGACTGAGTGAAGACAAAGAGAGTTATTACTTAAACCTTTTACTCTGAATTCTGCTCTCTAGGATAATCGAAAACAGGAGTTTCTATATTTTCCTGCATGTTATCTTCCAAGCCTTTGAAGTATGACAGTAGATTCTTCTTTCCTTCTCCTCCTCCTCCTGTCTCTCTTCACAGCCCTTCCTTTCTACTGCCTTGATTCACTGTCTCCTTTCTCTGAATCTGTTCTAACATGGCCTTTCTAAAGCTAAGAATGGGGTGTTAACCTGACCGAAGCCTTTATGGAGCTTCAGTGTTGCCACACTGGAGCTGAGCGATGGGGGGAGGGGAATACAGATAGCTGGGGTTTTGTAGCCAAAACAAAATACTTTCTCCTGGGAACCAAGGACATTTTCACACCTGGTCATAGAAAGGAGATCAATTCCCACTGCCGGCCTATCTCTTATCTCACATCATTTCAAATGGGAAAGTATTCTTTTTTTGATTTGGAAATTATTAAAATTAAAATTGTTTTTACAATCACATCCCACTTCTGATGCATCTTCAGTTTCTAATCAACTCTTATTCCAATATTTTTTTCATAAATATCTGTATGAAGCCAAATATCTTCCATCTAGGATTGCATATTGGATTTCTGTTTTCTAAATAAAAAAATGTGCCAATTAAATTTCACTGTTTTTTTTCAATCCATTTGTTTAAATTATCAAGATGATCTATTTCTTTATAAATATTTCTGTCCTAAGAATTAGGTATCCCGTACAGTTTTGTGTCACCTGCCTCCACTTCTGTATCCAAGTCATTGATAAAAAATACTGTTTCAGGTTTCAATGGGCTGGGCAGATGTATGCCAAGAAAGTACTGGACTATTTTTGAAATTAAAGTTATTGAAGTGGTCCATGAGCCAATGGGTGCATGCACATTTGCTGAGGAATTTGAAAGTGTGTGGGGGGGAGAACAATAGTAACAATAACCAGAAACCAGAACCACAATGGCTGCAGTTGGAGCAGGAAGGTGAGAAAGCTTATTTCCTATTTATTTCCAGTGTCTTTAATATCTGTACTCATAAAGAGGCTTTTAAGCCACCACAATTCTTTTTCTTCTATTTTTCAATTTCTGTCCTTTGCTGACCTTCACAACTGATGCTAAAGTGCTAATAGGCAATTAGTTAAAAAAAGAAAGGAGAATGCTTTCTGCAAACTGCTAGGCCACCCATCTTTTTCTGTTGCTCAGGTGAGGCTCATATTCCAGTCTTTTCAATTTTGTAGAAGGGATGTGTTTACTGAGCTTGGCAGATGCTAAAAGGATTCTTCTACACTTCCAAATGGTTGGATTGGCCACTTGTTCTTGTGAATGCCTTCACTATAGTCATTTTGCACCAATGCCTTGCTGTCATTTGTTTGTTTGTTTATTTATTTAGTTAGTTAGTGTATGGCAATATTTATTAGCCAGGAGACTATAGTGTTAATACAGAATAGTGGTTTGGCTGCCTAAAGGCCCTGTCCCACTGCACTTACAGATGCAAAGAGGATGTAAAACGTTAAAAAAAGCTTGCCATCCATTGTAAAACGCTATGCATCCGTTGTGTACACATTGCATACGTGTTTCATACTCTCTATCCGTCGAGCATCCATCCACTGTGATTTCATCCGTGCAAGAAGTTTTGAGCTGCGTGCGAAAGTTTTTGAGATGCACAACTTTGTGAATGGAAATGACTTCCGCCTGTGTACATTGTAAATACGCACATTAGACGCAACAAAGTTCTCGATGTTCCATTTTATCTCGCGTTTAACGTCCGTTGTTCCTGCTTGCAGCCTCTGGGGCATCCTCGCAACCACATCTCGTGCAGCTGAAAACGGAAAGATGGAGAGAAACAAAAAGGTACACGGAATGTCTACACAGCTTAATAGCGACGGAAAATAGAAAAGGATGCACATGTGCAAGGTTTGCATAACCAAAATTATACATCCGCGCGCATCCCTTTCTTTCCTTTAGGCCTACATGATGCATCCGCTCATCCGCCATGGTCCACTTTGAAATTCTCCCCGGAACCCCTTTCGGAGAATTCATCTGCTTCCAATCACTAGCTTCCTATGAACATCCATTTAACATGCCCCTACATACTACCCATGTCCTTCTTTTTCATTCTTTTTCTGTTCGTTTATGCAAATTTTCAACACACTTTTGCGAGGTGGATGACAACGGATGAAGGCCACCCCCAAAAATTGCCTCGTCCGCTGTCCTTTATGCATACGTTTTATGTCTGTTGCCAAGTGGGACCGGGCCCTTAAGATTACTTTGTCCATTAATTCCACACTCATGTGCTATCCAAAAGTGGATGAGGGGCAAACTACCCTCTGTCGTCACGATTTGTCATAAGAATTATGCAACCATGGGCCAACTAGATTCTATGTTTCAGTGTTGTGAATGTTCCCCAAAGACTCTGTACTATTTTTGTAGCTGATATACAATTAAAGGCCCTGTCAACAATCGTGCCGACGGATGAAAAACCGCATATAAAAAGACACAGCCGGACGAGGAACAATGTTCCATGCGCGTTGTTTTCCGCTCTCAAAAAGTGCCCCAAATTTGCATAAAGAGGAACGGACATACAACGGAAAGAACGGACGAGAGAGACATAGTGAGAATGTGAAGGCGGCATGCTTCACGAAAGCGCTAGCGGATGGTAAGCAAGATGGAAGCGGATGACACCATTCCGCAGGCTTCCGGGGAGCACAGCGAAGCGGACGCGCAAGCAGAAGGAGCGGATGCAGAGCAGATGCCTAGTGGATGACGCGGATGCTAGCGGATGCAAAGCGTTCACTGCGCATGCGGGAGGATGCATTGCGTCAGCCCATGGATATAAAAGGATGCAGCTCGCAAGGCAGGTCACCATTCAGAGGAAAGACCTGCTGCCAGACACATCTTCAGCCAACAACCATGGGGAAGAAGAGGAAGCCTGTGCCTACTCCTGCCAGCCCTGGCAAGAAGGACAGGGCCACCATCCCCCCCCGGCACTGACTTCTGGTTCTGCTGGGGCTTCTGCTGGCTGGCGCTGACTCTGCTGGTGCTTCTGCTGGTGCTGCTCCTGGTGCTGGTGCTTCTGCTGGTGGTTACTCTGCTGGTCTGCTCCTTGTGCGGTGCTTCTGCTGGTGTTACTCTGCTGGTGCTGCTTCCTGGTGCTGGTGCTTCTGCTGGTGCTGACTCTGCTGGTGCTGCTCCAGGTCCTGATGTGCTTCCTGGTGCTGCTGGTCCTGCTGGTGCTGCTGGTGCTGCTAGTGCTCCTAGTGCTGCTGGTGCTGCTTTTGCTGCTGGTAGTGGTGGGTGGTGTGGTGGACCAGCCCCTAGAACCTCAAAAGCCCTACTGATAGGCCAGAAGGCCCCTGCCAGAGGGAAGGAAGCGAGGCAATCGCGTGATTAGGGAGAGGAGACAGTACTCCATCGAAGAGGAACATGAGGAGGAGTGCTGCGAATGGCCCTGAGGAGAGAATGAGTCCTATGGCGGGAAGGACATAGGCTCTATCGAACACCAAGCAGAAGCAGGCTGCTTGGAGAGAGAAGGCGAGAGCCTGGGCTTACACTTCGGAGGTCCTCCTTGGGTGGGTGGAAGCACATGCACACCAGGTATGGGAAGCTGCACCCATAAGAAGTCTGGCCAGGCCGCGGTCAAGCTCACCGACCGGAGACCTATGTGATGGCCAAGTGCAGCTTCTTGGAGGGTGAGGTCCGCCACGGGAGGAGCAGCCCCTCTATCAACCCTCTCCTCAGGCAGCCCACAGAGAGCCAGTCCTGTTCTGGCCAAGAGTCAGCTCCTGTGTCCAGGCAGGTTTCTTTGGAGCGCCCGCACGACGGAGACCCCCCCGACAGCTGCACTCCCTGTGACGGGCACATGGAAGACCCCTGATCAGTTGGAGCAAGGAGAGGCTGCTGCCACCAGAGAACAACCCACCCCCACCCCAGCTCCACCTCCACAGAAAGCAGGCAGAGAGCCAGACGGAACGGAACAGAGTCACACTGTCCTGCTGGAGATCAGGAACACCATCAAAAGCAGCGTAGATCTCCTCTCTCAGCTGGTACACACCAACATACCATCCTCTAAACAGAAAGCCCTTCCTCACCTATACGTCAACCAGACCCTCATGGAAGCATTCCGAATCCCAGTACACGGTGATCAAGGAGCTGATCTGCACAACCCTCCAGGCCCAGCTGAAGCCTGCCTCTGACCCAGTCCGGGTCTGCTCCTCCACCCCAGGTGATGTCATAGCCCTCCAAGGCTTTCCACAGGCCCTCACCTACCAAGGCTATGGCTATCAGAGAGTTCCAGCAGCACAGGAGCCCTTCCCAGTCCAGGCACAGGTTCATCGCACACCACCGGTGCCACTGGTGCTACCGATGCCACAGATGCCACCGACGCCACAGATGCCGCCGACACCTCACCTCCCTCACCTGGCAGACCAGACAGCCCCACTACACAGCCAAGCCCGGCCTCAAGAACATCTGTCATCAGTCTTGGGACTGACACACCCATGTCATGGAGGAAGGGTCTCAACATCACAGGACTGAGCCAGCTCTCTGAGAGCTTCTCGCATACACGCATCCGCCTAATGTCCTCTCAGGGCCAGGGACCCCAATGGTGCCTCTGACCAGCACTCCAGCCACTCCACCTCCACAGCACCCTGGGACCCTCACCCCGCTGAGACTATGGACGCCTCAGAGTGATTGAGAAGAGTGCCAGAGACTGGGTGGCTACCTGTTGCTTTATCTTTGCTTGGACACTTTACTTGGGTCATTTTGCTTTACAGTTTGTTATTAATAAAGTTTATCTTTGCTTCACACACTTGGTCAGTTCTTCTTTCAGAAATGGTTTAAGCCTTGCATGCTTGTGGGATGGGTAAGGATAGCAGTGGGATGGGCAGGGATACCTGTGGGATGGGTAATAGCTGTGGGATGGTTAGGATAGCAGTGGCATGGGCAGGGATACCTGTGGGATGGGTTAAGATACCTGTGGGATGGGTTAGGATAGCAGTGGGATGGTGCAGGATACCTGCGGGATGGGTAATAGCTGTGGATAGATAAACCTCCAGTGCAAGCATAGTGGACTGTATGGTCCACCCTCCAGGTGCCACACCTATGCCCTTTATTATCAATAACAATGTAACTACATTCATCAAACACATTTCAACATAAACACATCTCTTTATAAATGCCCTGTTCATTGTAGGACCACTCAACATACATGGCACAATCTCATCAGTTTGATGAGACAGGCTGAAGGAAGCATCCATTAAGCATTCTATCATCCTGTCTTGCCACTCCCACTGCTCCAGCTGGGGAGTTGCACCAGTGTTTCAGGAGTTGCGCTGCTTCTTCCTTCATGTGAAGCTCTGTTGGGGCCTTGCACATCCACAGTATCTATCAGGTTTCGCCCTTGCCTCCATTCACCAGGCTCCATGTCCCCCTTGCCTTGTTGGTGGTCCACGAGCCTGTTCTGCAAGACTGGGTAGCAGGTGCACATGAGATTGTGCAGGATGCACAATCCTCCTCATGGTCTCTGGGTGATGGTGCATGGTGGTGAGAAGTACCTGAACCTGATGGCCAGGATGCCAAAGGCGTTCTCCACCACCCGTCTTGCCCTGGACAGCCTGTAGTTGAAGATCCTCTCTTCACAGGTGAGGCATCTGGAACTGTAGGGCTTCATGAGGTAGGTTCTGAGGGAGAAGGCGTCATCCCCCACGATGAAGTAGGGCACATCTTTTGTGTCGTTGGGCAGTGGGTGTGGATCTGGGAAGCCCATGATGAGGTTGCGTTCCAGCCCCTCCTTGAGGTGACTGGAGTTGTATACCTGGGCATTCTGAAGCTGACCCATTGCCTGAAGCATCGATGTTACATGAACTTGTAGTCAGCATCGACCATGGCGAAGAAGGATGATGCTGAAGAAGCTCTTGTAGTTGAAATAAGTGACCCTGATTTGGCTGGAGCTTTGCAGGCCACGTGCTGCCCATGTATGGCTCCAACGGTGTGGAGAAGTTCCATGTCTGATACCAACCGCTCTGCAACTTTCTTCCAGCCTTCTTCAGTGGAGGGACACTGGAGGAGCTCCTCCAGGTATTCTTCGATGATGGCCTGCACCACTTCTCTGACCACAATGCTGATGGTGTTGTGTGGCACCCTCCAGGCTTACTGCATGTTCCTGTACGTGGTCCCAGAGGCCAAGTGGAGCAGAGTCAGTGCCAACCTTCAGCCACAGGGTCCAGGCTGGGCCGGAAGTTGGTGTTTGCCTTTGGTCAACCTGGGTCTCAGCCGCTCCAAAACTTCGTCAAACATGGCTGGCGGCATCCCTCATGAAGTTCTTGGAATGCACAGAGAGTCTTCGTTCCTCAGCTCCACCATCAGCTTGTTATACAGTGCCGTACTCCGCTCTCTTCTCGCGGGTCCATCTTCGGACCCACACACTTTCTTGGATGCCTCCTTTTTCTTGCGTAGAACAGGTGAAAGAGCCTGTAGATGGCTATCGCAGCTGTTGTAGAAATGATGGCGGCTACCAAAAGAAGTGTGCTACGATCCATGGTGGAGATGACTGGATGATGTGCAAGAGCAAGGCTGCAGAAGTCTTGAAGCAGGGCTGCTGGAACTGAAAGTGAGATCCATGGTGATTTCTCCCCCTTTTTATCAGAAATATCATTTTTCTGCTAGGTGTCCTTTCTGCATCCTCTAGACATCCTGCAGACATCCTAAATATCCGGAAATACGTCCCCTATACGAACGTTTTTTTTCCGTTTTAATGCTTTATATGCGAGCAGCATCCGCTTTCATCCTTTTCTACGTCCCGTGCTACTAACACTGCGTGTCCGTTCCACATCCGTTTCGCTTCCTCCCTGAGTCCTGTTTCTGGCTGGAGGCGGATGTGAGTTGCGCAGATGCGCAGCAAATGCCTAGCGGATATAGCGGACACGTAACGGTATGATGATGGACGTATAACGGATGTTCCCTGTTTGCGTGGCGGATGCAGAACGGACGCGTTGGATACTTTATCTGCTCAAAAAAGTTTTTGTGTAGCTCAAAACTTTTTGAGCGGATGAAATCTCAGTAGACGGATGCTGGACGGATAGAGAGGTATGAAAAAACGGATGCAGTGATACAGAACAGACTGCATCGCGTTAAACCCACGGATGGCCAAGTGTTTCTCTCCGTTTTACATCCTCTTTCCATCCATTGGTGCTGTGTGACATGGGCTTCAACTGTGGTAAAATGTGATAAGAGATCTTTTCTGTTGCAAAGGTTTTGTGTGAATTAAAGATTGCAAAATATTGCACCAAGGGCCATTTAAAGAAATCACAGAATTAGAAGGAACTTCAGGGTTCACCTAGTCCATAATGAGTTCAGGCTCTAACAAAACACGTAGTGTTAGTAATTTTTCCTAATATCTAACTGAATCTATTTCCTGTAGTTTCAACCCACGGTATTTCAAATGGGACCTGAGCAAGGGAAGCAATTTCTTCCCATGGATTCTGTGCTCCTCAAATTGGTTGTTTTAGCAGCTGGCTTATGTTCAGCTTTTGGTCTAACAGAACACCCAGACCTTTTCATATATTATTGCTAAGCCATTTTTATTTATGTTAAGGTGACAAATAAATTTAATGCTCCTTCCTTTCCTCACAGGTGAGCTGGGCTGAGAGAGAATGACTGTACTAAAACACCCAGCCAGCTTTCATACCAAATGCAGGACTAGAACTCACAGTCTCTTAGTTTCTAGCCTGGTGCTTTAACCACTAGACCAGACTGGCTTTCAAGTTTCCCCTTTTATACCTGTGCTTGTCATTTTTTTCTCTCACTATTACTAGAACAGAACAGAACAGAATTCTTTATTGGCCAAGTGTGGTTGGACACACGAGGAATTTGTCTTGGTGCAAATACTCTCAGTATATATAAAAGAAAAGATACATTAGTCAAAAATCATAAGGTACAACACTTAATGATAGTTAATAGGGTACAATAAGTAATAAAATCATAGTAGTCAATATAAATCGTAAGGATAGAAACGACAAAGTTACAGTTATACAGTCACAAGGTGGAGGGGATGGGTGATAAGGAGTGCTGAGGAGATTAACATTAATATTAGTGCAGACTTTGTAATAGTTGAACAGTGTTGAGGGAATTATTTGTTTAGCAGAATGATGGCTTTTGGGGAAAAACTGTTCTTGTGTCTAGTTGTTCTGGTGTGCAATGCTCTATAGCATCGTTTTGAGGTAAGGAGTTGAAACAGCACTACTACTACAACTACTACTGTTACTCGTACTATATTTGTGTCAGAAGTACCTATAAAGGTGCTTCCAGGTTGAATCAATTAATGTGTCACCAGTTGCCTAGGGACACCCATTTTTTTTCTCCCATGATGCAAGAATTTACATTCACCCTTGTTCAGTTTATCCCATTATTCAATTCCATTTGAATATCTTTTTTGAAATATTAGCCACTTCTCATAGTTTTGTGTCATCTGCAAATTTGATAACCACATCCTCAATCTTTTCATCCAGATCATTAATAAAAACATTGAACAGCACAAGGCCCAGGACAGAGCTCTGTGGCATCTATTTGATGGTAGTCTCCAAGCTGATAAGGAGCCATTTATGAGTGTTATTTGCATGTCATCTTTCAGCCAGTTATGAATTCATCCAAGAACTGTATCACCTGGCTCATATTTTACCACTATATTTATGACTATATCACGAGATATTGTTTTGCTGAAATCAAGGTACCCTATGTGGCATTTCCTCAATCTATTAAATTAGTAACTGTCAAAAAGGAAGATAAGCCTAAAAAGTTATTAGTTATTGGTTTATGACAAGCCAGGCTGGCTTGGCTTGTTGCTCACTTATCTGAGCACTCACATATATCCTGTTAAAATATCTGCTTGAGGACCTTGCTCTGTATCAGTAAAAAACAGTCAGGTCTGTAATGCCTTCCTTCCTTCCTTCCTTCCTTCCTTCCTTCCTTCCTTCCTTCCTTCCTTCCTTCCTTCCTTCCTTCCTTCCNTCCTTCCTTCCTTCCTTCCTTCCTTCCTTCCTTCCTTCCTTCCTTCCTTCCTTCCTTCCTTCCTTTCCTCCCTCCCACCCTCCCTCTTTCCCTTCCATACCATTTGCTTTCTTCCAGTCTTTTCGGACCCTCCCAATTCTTCAAGAGTTCTCAATGATTACAATTCGTAATTTCTTGAAGAGGAAGCATAGAATCACTGTACTGCATACTTATTTCTCCCAGACTACCACAGCAAAGCTTTACAGGGATGATAGTTTATGTATATTTGAAAACTATTATCTCTTTTCTGCCTGAGATTCAGAGTCATGGTCCCTTTTAATTGCTCTTCCAGGAGACAAGTCCAACTCAATAATCTTCTTGATTGAGTCAATATCACTTCTGCAGAGCCCTTCTTCAACCCCTCAAGGGTCATCCAGCCAAGGAAACAGTGATATTGATAATTCTCCTATTCTTTCAGGGTGGTATTGATTTGGGCCTGCCTTAGGATTTCCAGTGGATTCCACTCACTGAAGTGACATGGCTGTTAGCCTTTTTGAAGATATAATTAACTTGTAAAGATAGCTTTAATTTTCTTTTTTTAAACCTGTTTAGAAGGGGAAAAAAAATAACACTGCTGGCTAAAGCAAAACTCAGACTCAAACAGTTATCCTCATGTTTGCTGCACTTTTATTATGATTTGGAAGAAATTGTGCAGCTTAATTTTGGTTGAACACGGTGGTGGAAAGCTATGGCAATACCAATGCCTCTCCTTCTTAACGGCAAGGAGTGGGTGGATGGGGATGAGCCAGTTATATAGCTCACCTTGTTCTTGCCTTGCTTGACCACTAAATTGAAGTGAAAGCCTCAGACACAAGCATTTTTGACTGGCTATTCTTTGTGAATCTAACGTAAATCTCTAATACAACCTCTCTGAGGTTATGACTTGCCTGTGTAAGGCTTTTTCCTGTAAGTCTGATTGTCATTAAGAAGGAAAGGAACATGGTTTCTCCTCTGGTGAGACCTTGACTGATACTTTATGCCTTGAATTGCCTGGCTCTCAGCTCTATTATACAATCCTAGGCAAGGATGAGGTTACATGAAGTGTCAGCATTCAACCCCATTTCTGCTCTATCATGCTATCTAAGCAAAAACTGAGTGTTATACCAGCATTTAATATATCCAGCTAAAAAAGTACCTCAGAGACATTATTGTGTCATGAAGGTATAGGGAAGCTCTTCAGAAAGGATAATGTAACAAGCTTTTTTGGGAGTATAAATTATGCTGTTCTAATAAATGTGATATTATGAGAATGCAAGGAATGAGGAAAATAATATGAGAGTCCCATATGCTTCATTCTAGGTATATGTTTCTCTTTATATAACTAAACTACCTGGGGCAAATAATCCTACAGTTCAAAGAGATAAAGTCCTTTGCATGAAATGTTAAAATATACACCATCAATATATCTTCCACAGTGGGAGAAACAGATGAACCCATTGGTGCAGCTGTGTTTTTGTCCCCATTGTATTTGAAATAGGTGGTGACCAGGCAGTTACTTAATTATATATAATTATTATAATATTTATATTTTATATATAGTATACTATATTATTATATATATATATATAGTATATCTATATATGGATGCTGCTTGGTTATTCGGGTTTCTCCCGCGCTAGAAATTGGAAGTATTCTAGGCAACGGTTCGATGAGTTCATTCTCATCTCAGGCAATTGTTTCTTCAGCTCTTGTGCTTTCAGAGTGACAGCAACAGAGCTGAAGAACAAGCGCTGAAGAATGATGAATTAGAGATTCATCGAAACGGCCTAGATTACCTATCGCAATTAGTTCTACGCGGAGAGAAAACCCGAACTAACCAACAGATCCCCACATACAACATACTTCGCGAAACCTCAGAAATATATATGAGTATATATATATAATAGTATATATATATAATATATTATATATTGATATATATATATGTGTGTGTGTGTGTGTGTGTGTGTGTGTGTGTGTTGGGTGTTGTGTGTGGGGGGTGTTGTTGTGTGTGTGTGTGTTTTGTAACTTTCGCAGTACTTACATGTGTGCTGTTTAGCTCCTTCGGGTATTATCCGCCACGTCATTGTAGGCTGTTAAATGCTGTAGCAACGTTATGGCAGAATTCCCAGCTGCCATCTCAGCTTCTGTTATGGATGTGGGTCTACAAGACTTCCTGGTCTTCAAATTCGAGGCTGGTCCATTCTGATTGGCTAGGAGGGCCTGTGTCTGTGTTCATTGGACTTGAGTTTTGATTGATTGGGCTTCTGGTTTCGTTCTGTCTGTTTTGTGCTTTGATTGCGCTGGCAACACTCTGTTCTTGTGTTGGAGGCTTTCAAGTGCAGTTGGTTTCCGTGTGAAAGGGATGGCTGCGTATTCATTAGCAAGCTAGTTCACCTGGTCTGGTGGGGGTGTGTGTTGACGTTGGACGGGCATCAGAGGAGTCTGCAATGTCAACAAAAAACTTGAAGATCTACTCCAAGACTCCCAGAAACTATAACACAGACGCCAACACATATCTAGAAAAAATTAACAAGAGAGAAAATGGAGACCAGCCACACTAAGCAAAAAATCCAACAGACGATCTCCTCTCACAAGATACAAAGATCTTCTAGACTGCCCCTAATTATAGTACGGCTCCCAAAATACACAGAAGAAGGCATACTCTCAGACCATAGTCGCTCACTAGGGTTCCCCATTACAAACCGGGAGCTGGTTGGACCGCACATCCATACGAGAAGCCTGATGATGGCAGATGGAATTCTGCGAAGACGTTTGGCTACAACTTTAACAGCTACTTACAATGACGTGGGATAATACCGAGGAAGCTTAAACAGCCCAGAATGTAAGTACCTGGCGAAAGCTTAAAAACACACACACACACACACACACACACACAAGCACACCACACACACACACACACAACACACCACACAGCACACACAACCTATATATATATATATATAGTACTATATATATATATAGATATACTATTACTACTATATATGTTTTCTGAGGTTTTCGGCGAGTTAGTTTGATGTGGATCTTTGGTTTATTACGCGGTTTTCTCCCGCGCTAGAATTGAAGTTCTAGGCAACGTTTCGCATGAAGTCCTGCATCATCATTTCAGCTTGTTTCTTTCAGCGCTTGTGCTTCACTCTGAGAAGCACATGCACGGCTGAAGAAACAAGCCTGAAGATGATGAATGAGACTTCATCGAAACG
The DNA here is from genome assembly GCA_004320025.1 of Laticauda laticaudata. Classification (NCBI taxonomy): domain Eukaryota; kingdom Metazoa; phylum Chordata; class Lepidosauria; order Squamata; family Elapidae; genus Laticauda; species Laticauda laticaudata. The sequence continues at coordinate 14,436 of BHFT01003630.1, forward strand.
TTGCATAGATACTTTCCATTCTAGCGAGAAAACCGATTAACCAAAGATCCATATTATATACTATATATATATATATATATAATATATAGATATATATATCAAATATATAAATATCGTATAATATCTATATATAAATTACAGTTAACTTGCCATATGGTCACCACTATTTCAAAACTAGATGGGGACAAAAAACACAGCTGCACAATGGGTTTACATGCTTGTTTCTCCACTGTGGAAGCATATATTGATGGTGTATATTTAACATTTGCATGCAAAGGACTTTATCTCTTGAACTGTAGGATTATTGCCCCAGGTAGTTGAGTTATAAAAGAGAAACATATAACCTAGAATGAGAGCATATGGGAGCTCTCATATTAATTTCCTCATTCCTGCATTCTATAATTATCACATTTGTATTGTAGAACAGAAACATATATTCTAGCTTCCCAAAAAAAGCTTGTTACATTTCCTTTCTGAAGCAGCATCCTATAAACTTCATGACCAACAATAATGTCTCTGAGGTACTTTTTAGCTGGATATATCTAATATGGTCTTGGTAAACACTACACTGTTTTGCTGTAGATAGCATGATAGAGCAGAAAGGGTTGAATGCCTGAACATCTTCATGGTAACCTGCGATCCGTTAGCCTAGAATTGTTATTAAAAGAGCTGGGAGCATGGCAATTCAATAGGCATAAAGTATCATAAGGTCTACCAGAGGAGAAACCCATGTTCCTTTCCTTCTTAATGACAATTACAGACTTACAGGAAAAAAGCTTAGCACAAGGTCAGTCATAACCTCAGAGAGGTATGTATAGATATTTACGTTAGATTTCCACAAAGAATAGCCAGTCCAAAATCTTTGTTCTGAGGCTTTCAAACTTCAGTTTATGTGGTCAAGCAAAGGCAAGCAACAAGGTGAGCCTATATAACTGGCTCATCCCATGCACGCAGCTCTTGCACGGTAAGAAGGGAGAGGCATTGGTATTGCCATAGCTTTCCACACCGTGGTCTCCATGAACAAATTAGAGCTGTGACACAATTTCTTCCAAATTCACTAATAAAACAGTGCAGCAAACATGGACGGATAAGCTGTTTAGTGTGAGTTTGTGCTTTAGCCAGGCAGTGTTATATTTTTTTTCTCCTCTCATAAATGCAGGTTATAAAATAAGAGAAATAAAGCTTCATCTTATAATGTTAATTATATTCTTCACACAAAGACATACAGCCATGGGTACTTGATCTCAGTTGATGTAAGTGCACTGGAAATCCTATAGGCAAGGACCCAAATCAATACTCACCTGAAGGAATGGGAAGAATAATCAACATCACATGGTTTCCTTGGACTGGAGACCCCTCTGTGAGGGTTGGAAGAAGGGCTCTGCAGAAGTGATATTGACTCAATCAAGAAGATATATTGAAGTTGGAACTTGTATCTGGAAGAGCAATTGAAAGGACCATAACTTCTGAATCCTCAGGCAGAAAAGAGATAATGTTTTCATAATTATAACTAAAACTCATCACATCCCTGGAAGCTTTTGCTGTGGTAGTCTGGGAGAAAATAGTATGGCAGTAACAGTGTTTCTATGCCTATACCTCTTCAAGAAATTAGAATTGTAATCAGTTGAGAAATCTTGAAAGATTGGGATGGACGTCCCGGACAATACTGGAAACAAGCAAAATTGGTATGGAACGGGAATATGGGGGAGGGTGGGAGGAGGGAAAGGAAGGAAGAGGAGAAGGATAAGGAAGGAAGGAAGGAGGAAGGAAGGAAGGAAGGAGGAAGGCATTCAACAGACCTGACTGTGTTTTACTGATCAAGAGCAAGGTCCTCAACAATATTTTAACAGGATATATGTGAGTGCTCAGATAAGTGAGCAACAAACCAAGCCAGCCTGGCTCAGTCATAAACAATAACAATAACTTTTTAGGCTTATCGTTCCCTTTATTGACAGTTAACTAATTTAATAGATTGAGGAGAATGCCAGCATAGGGTACCTTGGATTTCAGGCAAAACAAGTATCTCGTGATATAGTCATAAATTACTATGGTGGTAAAAATAGTGAGCCAGGTGGATACAGTCTCTGGCATGAATTCATAATGGGCTGAAAAGGATGACATGCACAATAACACGTCATAAATGGCTCCTTATTCACGCTTGGGAGACTACATCACAATAGATGCCACAGAGCTCTGTCCTGGGCCTTGTGACGGTTCAATGTTTATTATTAAATGGATCTGGATGAAAGATTGAGGATGTGGTTATCAAATTTGCAGGATAGACAACAAAACCTATGAAGAAGTGGCGTAAGTATTTCAAAAAAAGATATTCAAATGGATTCTGACATTATGGGATATAACTGAACAAGGGTGAAGTAAGATATTTCATCATGGGTCGAGAAAAAGAAATGGGGTCCCTTAGTGCAACTGGGTGCACACATTAATTGATTCAACCTGAAGCACCTTTATAGGTAACTTCTGACACAAATATAGTGATGCGGAGTAACAGTAGTAGGTTGTAGTAGTTGAGTGCTGTTTTCAACTCCTTACCTCACAACTCACGGATTGCTATAGGAGCAGATGCACACCAGTACAACTGACACAGAACAGTTTTTCCCAAAGCAGCCATCATCTGTCTAAACAATATAATTCTCAAGACTGTTTCAACTATTCAAAGTCACTGCAACTAATATTTGTTTAATCTCCTCAGCACTTCCTTATCACCCTATCCCCTTCCACCTTTGTGACTGCTATACTGTAACGTTTGTTCGTTTCGTATCCTTAACGATCTTATGATTGACTACTATATTTATTCATTATATGTACCTAATTAACTATCATTAAGTGTATTGTACCTTATGATTATTTGACTAATGCTATCTTTTTCTTTTATATATACTTTGAGGAGTATTTGGCACCAAGACAAATTCTCGTGTGAGTCAACACCACACTTGGCAAAATATGAATCTGTTCTGCTTCTGTTCTAGTAATAGTGAGAAAAAAAATGAACAGCACAAGGTATAAAAGTTTAAGGGAACTTGAAAGCCAGTCTGGTACTAGTGGTTAATACACCAGGCTAGAACTAAGAGACTTGAATCTTCTAGCTACCTGCATTTGTATGAAAGCTGGCTGGATGTTTAGCGTGTACAAGTATATCTCTCTTCAGCCACGTCACCCTTGATGAGGGAAAGGAAGGAGCGATTGAATTTATTTGTCACCTTAACATAAATAAAAATGGCTTAGCATAATATTGTGAAAGGTTGGTGTTTCTGTTAGATCTCAAAAGCTGAACATAAGCCAGCTGCTAAAGACAACCAATGTTGAGGAGACCAGAATCATGGAAGAATTGCTTCCCTTGCTCATGCGTCCAGTTTGAATACCGGTGGAGTGAGAAACCTACTGGAGATTAGGATTCAAAGTTAGATATTAGGAAAAAAATTACTAACAACTACTGTTTTGTTAGCAGCCTGAACTCATTATGACTATGGTGAAAACCCTGAGTTCCTTCCTAATCTCTGTGATTTCTTTAAATGGCCTTGATGCAAATATTTTGCAATCATTTATCACACACAAAACCTGGCAACAGAAAAGATCTCTTATCACATTTTTACCAAGTTGAAGCACCATGTCAACGAGCGACAATGAGATGGACAAGAGATGTAAAACGGAGAGAAACAACTTGCCATCCGTTTGGTTAACAGCGAGGCTGCAAATTCTGTTCTGTAACTCACTGCATCCGTTTTCATAGCCTCTATCCGTCCAGCATCCGTCTCTACTGAGGATTCATCCTCGCGCTCAGAAAAGTTTGAGTCTACACAAAACTTTCTTTTGAGCAGATAAAGTATTCCAACGCGTGCGTCTGCATCCCGCACGCAAATCAGGGAACATCCGTTATAGCGTGCCATGCACAATCCGACTTAGCGTGTCCCCGTTACTATTCCGCTAGGCATTTGCTGCGCATTCTGCGCAAACTCACATCCGCCTCGACCAGCAAGAAACCAGACTCATGGAGAGGAGCTGAAACGACTGTTTGGACGGATCACGCAGTGTTAGTAGACACGGACGTAGAAAGGATGAAGCGGAATGCTGCTCGCAAAGTATAAAGCAAGTAAAACGGAAAAAAAACGATCGTAGATGGGTGTACTGATAATCTGCCGGATATTTAGGATGTCCTGCAGTTAGTAGTCTAAGGATGCAGAAGACACCTAGCAGAAAAATGAGTATCTTTCTGATAAAAAGAGGTGGGAGAAAATCACATGGATCTCATTTCAGTTCCAGCAAGACCTGCTAGTGTTCAAGAGAGCTTCTGCAGCTTGCTGCTTGCACATTCATCCAGGTCCATCTCCACACATTTGGACTCGACGCAGACTAATCTTTTGGTAGGCCGCTCACTCATTTCTAACAAGAACAGTGCGAAGCATCTGACAGGTCTTACACCTGTTCTATACGCAAGGAAACAGGGCACTCAAGAAGTGTGTGGGCGTCCCGAAGATGGACCTACTGCGAGCAGAAGAAGCGGTAGTACGGAACTGTATAACAAGCTGATGGTGGAGCTGAGGAAGCGAAGACCTCTCGTGCATAAATCGCAGAACTTCTATGGAGGAATGCCGCCAGCCATG
>BHFT01003631.1:0-93289 GCA_004320025.1 Laticauda laticaudata
TTTGATCAACTCACAAGCGTGGCGGGTGTAGCATGGAAGTTTTATGAGTATGCTTGACTCATTGACTGGAACCTTGAGTACGGAGCTGGTGATATTTTGTGTATAATGGCCCAAGTTTTGGGTGTGATTCTTGTGGATTGTTTCGTAATTGGGTGTGAGTAGAGATTAAGGATGTGAGATTGGAGTGGCACTTCCACGAAACATTGCCTACGCTGGTGTTCCAGTGGTGCACATTTGCCTTTCGTTTATGTATTGATTTGTAGATGTATATGGGTCCCACGTAAGTTTATGGCGAGGTTTAGCAATGGTTACAAATGAGTTTCTCAGTAGATTCACATTATGTTTTATCATTTCACAATTGTTTCTCAAAATTAGCGAGAAAGTTGGGTTCTAGAGAGATTTACACGTAAAAACTTGCAGGCTAAACTCTCAGTATGACTATCCAAGCCGTGAAGCCTGCAATCTGGCAAGTTCAATTCTCGCACCCACAAGCTCAGAGTGTGTGACTCGAAATGCTTATTAACTCAGTCCGTTCCTGAGGGTGGTATAACATGGAGAGGAGACCATTTTCAGATATGTAAGGGTGGGTAAAATGGTCGACTGCCGGGTCTTAGTAAAACTGCATTCTAGTAGAGGGTATAGACCTAAAAGCACTGAGATGACACTGAGTCACATCACAAGTGAATGCTATTGCTATCCTTGCTGTATCAGAGAGTGAGGTCCTTGTTCTGGATAATTCCTGAGGATGGATGTGTGGTCTCGTAAAGCCGCGTTTGCTAAGGTCTAATGGATACTACTTCCATCAACGAGAAGATCCCAGAGGAGGATTCTGGATATCATTACCATTGGGCGGCAACACCTCTAGATAATCTTGATGGCATCATAGGGATTACGATTTTGCAATAGTGTGTCTGGGCTCGCATAGTGATAAAAAGGTGACCAAGGCTGCACTGGCGATATATGTATGGTGATGTTATAAATGGTTTGGATATCTGGTGGGCAAAGAACTCTCCTTTAGAATATGCCCCATTTATAAGATAACACAGGGGGTCATTAGATCGAGAGATTTGACACAACAAGAAATTGATATAGATAGGCTGATAATTTTAATTTTGGGCTCAAATCATAGTTTTTTGTGGGAGCGAGAATAGGGCATCCTCCTTAATTAAAGTGGCGAGCTTGGGGTTAGATAGTAGGTGGGAAATGCCCTTGTTACCACATTTCAAAAAAACAATAGGTGTCTCTTACTTTGCGAGCCAGAGGAATACTATCCATGACAAAGTGAGACCCGTTGGATTGACTAGTAATGTCTTAAGAGTATGATACAACCAACTAGTTCAAAAAATTAAAATAAATCCTCATTATATACAAGCATTCAACAACAATAACTAAACTGCGGACATTATTTAAACGCACGTCATTTTTATGGAGGACATGAAGGTCATAAATTGCCCTCATTTATAGCCTATTCCACCTCTCTCTCAGGTTTTGAAATAATGTGTTGGACTGCTAGAAATTGCTGTACTGCCCGTTGGATAATATGGCATTAAGGATGCTTTAAGGTTCAAGGGTATAAATATTCAATTATCTAAAAAGGGCAATTATGACTTTAGCAAGGAGTAAGGAATATCATTCTGTAAAAATGGGTGATACAAAGGATTCTGTTTGCTGCACTACTTGTATCACGCTTTTTACTAGGCACTCACATGCCCTCAACTGCATCTCCTACCAAATTGCATAAGGACTGGCAACAAAACCTCACTTACGCTCTGGGCGAGATGAGAGCAAGAAGCTGGGAAAGAACCAATTTATTTTGGGAGATTCAATGCCGGAACCTTCTTTGGATATGTTCCATTTCTTATGGCCTGCCATGCCAAGTTCAGGAAGTGCCTAAAAATAACGTTCTTGTATGACCTTGTGGGAGTCCACACCAGAAACAGAGCAGCATTCACTTTTTTTGACCAAAAACAGGGAACTCAAATTCAAATATACTACTAGTAAATCTCTTCGCTTCAACCAGTCGGTAATCGAGAACCATTCACAAACGCAGCAGTCATCCCCAAAGGAGCGCTAAGACTATTCCGCAGGATCAAATAACGGTGGCAGCAGTAAACTCAAGTCATAGAACTCTATCTTCACACTTATACGGAAGAGTTTTTCTGTCATGATACTCCAGTTTTTGGCAGCCACTGGATTGTGAATGCCCATCTCCCTGCGACTAGTGTCCTTGATCACTTTTTTCACTTGCGCCTAATGCTGTTTGACGGAGTGGCCGGGCGGACATTCTGCGTGGAAGTTGATTGAGAGTGAGCAGTACTGGCATCCTTCAAAGTTTCGATCAACGGAGCTTGAGAACTCCGGAAGGTAGAAAAAGATGCTACTTTTGATAATGAAGACGCTGATAATTTGATGCCCATGACTCTGGTCTTAATCTGACTCGACTAAAATGTGTTCATTTTACGCGATAAATGGAACTTTCTGAAGGTGTTCTTGTTTGTCTCGAATAGGCACTTGAGGTGACTCAGTTGACCCAAAGCAGGATGAAGAAAGGCTGAAAAGATATGGAGGATGTTTTTTAAAAGGACAGTCATCATTCTCTGATAAATTCTGACTGACATGATGAGGCGGACAAAGCCCAAGCAATTAGAACACACACACACACACACACAACACGAAAATAGAGATTGTAGAGATTCTGAAGACACGCATACCTGAACAAGCAGTAAAGAGTAGCAAATCTTGGCTAAAGTAGCCATCTTGGAGACTCTAATGAGTAATTACGGCAAGTAGGCTACAATGGCAGTAGCACCAGGGCTGGGAATTCCCAGTGAACAACCGATTTTCTAATTGCACGTACTTCTCATGCTTCACATGAGCCATACTATTGCAATTACGCTCCTTCACTACTCGAACATTACAACTGAGGCAGCATTTTGCTTCCAGCTGCAAGTACAACGCTAGCAAGAATCCGACCTTAACCAATCGCAGATACTAAGGATCAGAGTTACAGCGCAGGATAAGGAAAGCGCGGCCGGATGGCCGCTAGGACTCCACCTATGATCATAATTTCATCAGCATACCGGTTTGGAACCCAGTCTGATTATCACATGCCTAGACGGGTTCCATCCAAACCAAATCCCATAATCGGAAGCATACCCACCTGGCTGAAGTAGCCCCCGCTAACGTTACTGGACGTCTTATTGGAATAATAATTGAAGGGTTATTAACCGGGGCTCTTATTTGAGAGATATGGGGACTCATTCTCAGGCAATGAGAACAGGGCGCTAAAGATTTATTCAATTTAATTGTGCAGATGAAGAGATGAGTAAATAATAAGACTTCGCCCGAACGCCCAGAGGTCATAGGCCATGGTCTGTAATTCCCACATTGATGCAACTTCGAGACTAAGCACTATACAAGCTCGTTGAACTGTAGAAAGCTTGATGCATGATGCTAACCACCTATGATTCGCCGGTTATGAAATGTCTGGCTAAATGGTTGGGTTTGGAACTTCTTGTTTCTTGAGATTATTGAGCCATCTGCATCCAACGAAACAATATAGATACAAATTCCTTTTCTTACAGGTCCCACGTAATTTAAACAGCAAGTATATTCTATGTCTCTCATTTATTAGGATTCCTGCTGAATAAGACAACAGCCCCTATATACAATAAGTTAATGTGGCTACCAATCAGCACTTCAAGTCGATATTCACTAACAGTCCTTAGCGTGATCATATAAATGGAAACTACTAAGTATGCTTCATGTCTTAACGGATTTCACAGCTCAACCTCAATTCACAATCACAAACAGAATATAGCGAATCGCCTACTATCCAAACTCATCTCACTAAGTGCGGATCGATTACTCTCATCTCAAACTAATCCGCACCATTCATACCCCTAAGTATTCAACGCCTATTGGTAGGGTCAATAACATTCACATGTTTAACATTACTTGTTACGTCGATAATCAAGATATTAGAGTTGATGTAAGACACACTAAATTAAGACTCTATTTTTAATTTATTAAGGCTTTTTAATCTATATATTGCCCCTCGTACATTCAGTTCTGACATACTTATTTCACTGTGCATCTTTCGCTTTGGGGCAAAGTGAGGGGCAAACTTGAATAGCCCAATCCTAATCTTTGGCCAACATCCCTCCCACTTCTGTATGTAATTGACAAAGTATCTAATTAGTATATGGTTCGAAGTTGCCTTGTGTACCCCAAGAATAGAAGCACTTGATCCCATTGTTTTGAGAATGCATGGCTCTCTAAAACATTTAAAATCTTAAGGAGTCCCATCTAAAAAGCGTAAGTTAGGGTGGATTCCTTTTGTTCCTACATCAACTTTAGACTTGCAAGCTCGCATACAGAATGTTATTTTCCAAACCAAACTCAAATACAAGGTGAGGATTAACATATTAAAAGAGCTTGATAGATTCCTTTTGTTAGACAAGAAAGAATTTAATAGAGAGAGATCTGAGTTAATCTAAGTTATCTGGGAAGGGCAACAAACATGGGAGAACATGCAAAACATGTTTAATTTATATCATGCTGATCTCACCTTGGAATTTGGAACCATTTATATCATAATTTGTCCAGTAGAAACAACTCTCACTGTTGTACTCATGCTAATAAGGAAAAACAGGTGTATTACTAGACGTTGAATACTTTCACTAACAATATGTATGGGAATTGATATTTCTTATATGGCTTACAAAGCTTACAACCAAGCTTCACAAATTTGCATGTACAATATACATAAGATAATTTTCTACATTAAAGCCTGTACTACTATCAGCAGTATCATATTGTACTGTCAATCAGTACTGCAAACAACTCCATGAAGAACTAGTGAACTTAGAGGGATCATAATCAGCATATAATTTTTAAAAAAAATAGACAATGATAGACAACGATATCAACTACTTAGGTGATGTCAGATCAAATTCTTCCAATAATAAAGCCTCCTAAGAAAGACGAGAGGAACAACTAGAAACTAAGAAAGTTCTTTGAAGTCTAGGCACTAACCTCAGAATGTATTTGTGTGATTGACTGTTAAAGCGAACTTTGATATCAAAATCTCTGTCCTGACTGTGACGATAACCTATTGATTTGATTTATTGTTAGATAGAATTCGACCAGTAGCCTTAGGTCTCCATCGCGCGACAATCCCATTCACATTCTTCCATTGGTGTTTTATACCAAGAAGAAATAAACACATGGAATTAGGTCATATTAAATGTCCATAAAGCAATCACACGTACATTGTGGTTGCCATATTCAACTTTTCAAAGCCCCTGTAGAAGCAGAACTAGCTTTGTCCTGGGTCGCTTTTCAGAAATGTGTAGCTACAGGTGGCATATCACAGAGCCTGACTCCTCTTATCAGGAACGATAATTATTCACAACATAGTAAAGCCATCCCACACAAAAAACATGCCTTCTATAGAAAGAACACTAATTACCAGACAGTTCTTTCGTAGGTCCCTGGAACTCTGGATTATATATTCATTGTGTTTTATTTTTATGAAAAGCACCATGTCCCACCTGACGCAAACGGATACAAAGAGAAAGAATGTTAAACAGACAAAAAATAGCTTGCCTCATTCCGTGGATGGACGCGATGCATTCAGCCGTTGTGCACTCGCCACTGCTCAAGCGATGTATAGCATCTGGAGTCAGACCATATGACAATAACTGTGCCTCAAGGACATACACTACTCCACTAACTCTTTCATTCCTCTAAATTCGTGACGTCCTGCCTACATAGTTCAGTTACTCAAGATTGACGTGAAAACGTTTTGAATGATGAACTCATCTCTCACCGTGCGCTGTGACATAACGATTCTATCATCCGCAGACACCATTTATCCGAAACCACAGAACGATTCGTACGTACCGTTTGTCCATCCGTTACATCATCCGCTGCTATGCTCGCTCCTCCGTGCCATCGGCACTCACTTATCGTCCGGTCCATGTCAGCATGCTTCGCGGTCAATGCATAAGGTAACGTCAGGCTTCCACAAAGCAGATAGCGAAGTAGCGAACGGCAGCGTTATACACGACATAAAAGTATGAAAGCGGCGGATGCAGCTCGCGGATATAAGTCTGGCAGTATTTTAAAACAGGGAAAACACTGATCGTTATATGGACGGGTACTATCTCGGTCATATTGGGTGGACTCGCCTCGCACGGAGTGCTATGCCTAGTGGAACACGCTTATTGTAGGTCCCCAATCTTTCTCGCGGAAAAAATAACCTGAAAAAAATCATGAGTAGGCCTTCCCGATAAAATAAGGCTGGTGAGAACATTCTACCTGCCGTCGATCTCAGTATCAGTCCAGCCAGCCGCTCGGTGTTGGCTGAGACCACTTCAGCCTGCTCTATTCGTTGTTTTCCACACTTCCATCCAATTTGGATGGTCCACCACCATGTGATTCATTCCACTCTTTTGGTAGCCGCCATCATTCAACACGCCAGAAACCATAGCCCTGTTCCAACTGTTTTTCCCCTCAGCCGAAGTAGGTTTTATGCAGAGTCTAAGAGGCTAGATCCAGGGAAGCTTGTGTCTTCCTGATAGATGGGTATCGGAGAAGAGCTGGAGTTTGTGACTCTTATGACACGCATGTATGGGTTGGTAGCTTGCTACTGAATTTGAAGACCCTCCTCAATTCCCAGCGAGCGTTGCATTCACATGAGCGATGCCACAGCCATGTTTCGCGGGAGCGTCCCTGAGACCTTTTCAGGTTGACCATAGGCAAGCACCTTAACTTTTTCCGTTGCCAGTATGTTTGTGACCAACTTGGACTGAAGTTGGCACATAACTACTGCGCCACTCGTAGCCCATCTGAGAAGCGCATCATTACAGAAACATGCCAAGGTGGCCTGGAGGGGTGCGCTACATTAACACGCCTACCTCAGCATTGTGGTCACGATGAAAGTGCTGTAGGCGCTATTCAATCGTACAGAATACCAAGTGGAGGAGCTCCTCGCACTGTCTCTCCCCACTGATATAAAAGCGCTGGCCAGGAAAGTAGTCAGAGCACGTGGTAATCAGAAGGTGGAACTCTTTTTCCCAATCACCTTTGTATGGCAGGCCACTAGCATGGACAGCCATGGCCTTGCATAATAGCCAATTCCTACCCAACTCAGCAGGATTCCAATTTATTCTCAACCTACAAGGGCTATCTATCAGCATCATCCTCTTTTCACCATGGTTCGGTGCTGACTACAAGTGTCAATGTACATCGATGCTTTCAGGCAATCGGGTCAGCTTTCAGATGCTCCAGACTATATACCATGATCCAGTTGACCTCAAGGGATGGCTGGAACGAAACCTATATCATTGGGTTTTCCACGATCCAGACCCTCTACCCAACGACACACAAGATGTGCCCTACTTCATCGTGGGTGCCCTACTTCTTCGTGGAACGCTACCTCATGAAGCCCTACAGTTCCAGATACCTCACCCTTGAAGACAGGATCTTAACAATACTACAGGCTCTCCAGGGCAAGAGGGACGGGTGGTGGAGAACGCCTTTGGCATCCTGGCCAACAGGTTCCAGTGTACTTCTCACCACCATGCAGCATTCACCCAGGGACTGTGAGGAGCATCGTGGAGACTTGCTGCATCCTGCACAATCTCATGTGAACACCACTAACCTCAGTGTTGCAGAACAGGCCTTGTGGACCGTCAACAAGGCATGGGGACATGGGCCTAGTGATGGAGGCAAGGACAAAACCTGATAGACACTGTGGATGTGCAAGGCCCCAACAGAGCTTCACGTGAAGGGAAGAAGTAGCGCAACTCCTGAAAAACACTGGTGCAACTCCCCAGCTGGAGCAGTGGAGTGGCAAGAACAGGATGGTAGATGGTTAATGGATGCTTCCTTCAGCCTGTCTCATCACACGGATGACATGTGTGCCATGTATGTTGAGGGCCACACATGAATAGGGCATTAAATAAAGAGTTTTGTTTATGTTGAAATGTGTTGATCAATGATTAAATTGTTATTGATTATAAAGGGCCACATGTGTGGCAGCTGGGAGGGTGCGACCATACAGTCCTACTGTGCTTGCCTGGAGGTTTATATATCCCACAACTATCCTTACCCCATCCCACCACTAATCCTTACCCATTTTCCACAGGCTATCCATCCCAACAGCTATCCTTACCGCATTCCACAGCTATCTGCCCACAGCTATCCTTAACATCCCACAAGCCATGCAAAGGCTTAAACCCTTTTTTTCAAAGCTTTCACCAACACTTTTAAAGTGAAAAAAATGAACCAAGTGTGTGAAGCAAAGATAACCTTTATTAATAACAAACTGTATGACTTTATTAAAAAAGCAACAATGACCCAAGTAAAAGTGACTTAAGCAAAGATAAAGTGAATAGGTAACAACTCAGTCTCTGGCACTTCTTCTCCAGTCCACTCTGAGGCTTGCCCCATGAATCTCAGATGTAAAGGGGCCAGGGACTGTGGAGGTGGCTGTTGCTGGAGTGCTGGTCTGAGGCGCCCCATTGGGGTGCACTGGCCCTGAGAGTACAAGAGGAGATGGTGTGTGCAGGAAGCTCTCAGAGAGCTGACTCAGTCCGTGAGGTTGAGACGGCCCTTCATCAAAGTACCTGGGATGTGGAGCCCAAGAACTGATGACAGATTGTTCTTGACGAAGGGCTTGGCTGTGGGTGGAGGAAGGAGGAGTGGTAGTGGGGCTGTCTGGTCTGCAGCTGGGTCAGGTGAGGCGTCTGTGGCATCTGTGGCATCCGAGGAACCTGGCCTGGACTGGGAAGAGGGCTGCTCTGCTGTGGGAAGTCCTGGTAGTGGTAGGCTTGGTAGGTGAGGGGCTGTTGAAAGCCGTGGAAGGCTGATGTGACAATCGCTGGGTGGAGGAAGAAACCTGGAGTGGGTAGGAAACAGGTTCAGCTGGACCTGGAGGGTGGTGCAGAGAGAGCTTATGATCCTCTCCTTCATCACATGGTACTGGGCCTCGGGCATGTCCCATGAGGGTCTAGCTCACGTAGGTGATGAAGGGCTTGCCGGTTCGAGGAATGGTATGTTGAAGTGGACAGCTGGAAGAGGAGATTCTGTGCTCTGGCTTTTGATCTGTGTCCCTGATTTCCAAGAGGAGGACAGTGTGGCTTCTGTCCGCTCCGGTCTGTCTTCTGCCTGCTCTTTCTGTGGAGGTGGAGCTGGGTGGTGGGTGTGGCGTTGGTCTCGCTGTGGCTGCTTCTTCTTGCTCCATCTGAGACAGGGGATCCTCCACGTCCCCCTACAGCATCTGGGAGTGCAACTTGTTGGAGGGTCTCTGTCGTGGGGCGCTCCAAAGACCACCTGCTGGACAGGCTCGCTGGCTCCTGGGTGGAAAGAGACTGGCCTGTCTGTGGGCTGTCTCTGAGGGAGAGGGTTGACATAGGGGCTGCTCCTCGGTGGTGATCTCACCTCCAGGAAGCTGCACCTGGGCCATGACAATAGTTCCCGGTCCAGTGAGCCTTGACAGCAGCCTGCCGGGATTTTTCAGGTGCAGCTTGACAATACCAGGTTTGTGCATGTGCTCTCCACCATCCAAGGAGTACATCTGAAGTGTAGCCCAGGCTCTTCCGCCTTCTCTCTCAAAGCTGCCTGCTTCCTCTGTGTCGCGATAGAGCCTGTGGCCCTTCCTCCACAGGTACTTCGTTCTCCCTCAGCCATTCCAGCACCTCCTCCTCATGGTCTTCGAAATGGAGTACTGTTTCCTCTCCCGCCTTTCCTTGCCTTGCCTCTTCCTCCCTCTGGCAGGGGCTTCAGGGCTTCAGCAGCAGGGCTTTGAGGGCCTTGGGGCTGGTCCACCAACAGCAGCAGCAGCAGGAGAAGCACCACCGCAGCAGGAGAAGCACCAGCAACACCACAGGAAAGCACCAGCAGCATGAGCAGCAGCAGGAGAAGCACCAGCAGCAGCACCAGCAGGAGAAGCACCAGCAGCACTAGCAGGACAAGCACGCAGCGCACCAGCAGGAGAAGCACCAGCAGCACGAGCAGCAAGCAGGAGAAAGCACCAGCAGCAGCACAGCAGGAGAAGCACCGCAGCACTAGCAGGAAGCACCAGCAGCACCAGCAGCAGCACAGCAGGAGAACACCAGCAGCAACAACACAGGAAGTAACCAGCAGCAGCAGCAGAACCACCAGCAGCTTCAGAGTCAACTCCAGGGGGTGGTGATGGTGGTTCTGTCCTTCTTGCCAGGGCTGGCAGGAGTAGGCACAGGCTTCGCCTCTTCTTCCCCATGGTGTTCTCTCAAGATTGTCTCTGGCAGCAGGTCCTTTCCTCTGAATGGTGACTGCTTGCGAGCTGCATCCTTTTATATCTGCGGAGCTGACGCAATTCATCCTCCCCGCATGTGCAGTGAAATGCTTTGCATCCGCAACGCATCCGCTACGCGCATCCACTATGCATCCTAATGGCGTCCATGATGCATCCGCGTCATCTGCTACATATCCGCTCCTTCTGCTATGCATCTGTTTTCACTATTCTCCCCCGGAAGCCCTGCGGATGTTGTCATCCGCTTCCATCCGCTAGGCTTCCTACGAACATCCGCTTTACATCCCCGCTACATCCTCCCCACTTCCGTTCCTTTACCGTTGTTTTCCCGTTCTGTTTGATGCAAATTTTGGGAAAATTTGGGACACTTTTGAGAGCAGATGACAACGGATGGAGCCACCCCTGAAATTTTGCTCGTCCGCTGTGTCCTTTTTGCATACTTTTTGCATCCGTCGGCCAGTGTGACCTAGCCTTTATTTCATGTTCTTTCCAGAGTCACTTCATGGCAAGATGGATGACAAAAAAAACTTTAACACATAATAATATTTGAATAGCTTTCAGAGAAAGGAGGACCTCTTAACAAGTGCCAAAAAAGTGAAACAAAAATCAACTGAGGTATAAGCAATAAAAAAGGAGCAGGAAAAACATGGGGTCCTGCTTCTCTTGGTTTTAGAATTCAATTTTGTGCAACAAATGAACCCAGTTCAATCTCCTTTAAAGGAAAGGTAGTTGTAGGCTGAGAAAGGATGATGAAATTCACTACTTGACCACTGGGATGCATTGCAAGTAGGTAGCTGAATTTAGGAAACTCCTGTGAAATTCACTACTTGACCACGAGGTGGTGCTGCAAGCAGGCAGATGAATTTAAGAATCTCCTTTGAAATTCACTACTTGATCTCTTTTAGGGGGGTTTATGATACATTTCTATGGAGATCTCTTTTAATTGCCCAACCTAAAGTATTTACAACTCTGTTGCTTGGAGACCACCATCATAAACTCAGGTAGAACTGGGCCCCTTTATGACTCTGTCTTTCTTCCAGATGAACAGAGGGAAATCAATTTTTGTCTTAGATAACTGTATTTTCACTGTTCTGTCTTTAAATTGCTGGCTGAATATGAAGACAGTCAGGCAAACTTTACAAAGGCTTCCATACAAAGTTTCTTTATTGAATCACAAGGCATCCTCAAGGTATAACTCACAGTTATGTTGAGATTCATCTAATGTCGAAAGTTGACTTCATGGTGTGAAAATAAAGTTTTCTTCATCTAATAACAATGGAGCAAAGAGTGAGACACCAGCATGATGCTGGAGTCTAAGCAAGAATAATGGAAACTCCCCCAATCCAACCAAGGGTCAATTCAGTGACCAATCNAGATTACAGATGTGACCACATGACATGAACTACATTTCCCATGCTGCATTAACTACATTTTCCATGAGGCATTCCCTTAAGGGGACAGCTCCCAATTCCTAATTAACTATATACTTTCTGGACAGCACAATAAGAGAAAACAATTCTTGACTGATGAATACTTTATTTGTACAATTTTCCATGGAAGTAGGTGTTCAGTTTATTACCTCATATAACAGCTTCTCTTTGTAGATATCTTGCAGTTATAACTTTCCTCAGAATCCACTGTTTCTTGCACAGAGCTTACGGTAAATTAGGCAATTGCCAGAATAAACACACACACACACACACACACACAAATACAGAAGACAATAAAGGAACAACCCCCCCTTTTTCCTTAATAGTCTCACAATGCAATCACCAATTTACAAACCTTAAAAAAAAGCTGAGTGACAGAGCTGTAATGCCCCTAAAGCCCACTTAACCAGTGCTACCTGGCAGAACTATTATTAATCTGTGCTAGACAAAAGATATTGTCTTCAGTTAGTTATTGGTCTGGTTCTGATTTTATCAAGACAGTTAAATATTTTCATTTTACAACCATGTCACTATCAACAGAGTTGCCAGTCTCAATTGTCATTGATAAGTGCTGAAGAGTGCTATCTGCATTTTAGAATTATATTATTATTTCTTTTCTGGCTCAGGTATACTATGGCAAAAAAATAGCATTGCTTACAATCTGCAGTGCGCATTAAGAAAGCATAATCTCATAATTTGACCTTAGCATGTATTAATTGTCAGTATAGTTGTAGACCAAGGATACAAAACCATGGCCTATGGAATAACAGGCATCTTATGAAAGTGAGCTGTATGACCTACAAATGCTCTTGTCTAGACCCATTCATCGATTAATCAGTTAACAGAAAGAAACTAGTATGTGTTGAATATGTGCTCCTGCCAAAAAAAGGAGGCTGAAAAAGGTGCATTTTCATTACTAACAACCATGATAACCTATCAAAACAGTTATTTTTTAACCTACTCAGTAAGATGTACCTGAGACTCGGGAGGAGCTACCCCTTCTAAAAGAGAGGGGCGCCTGGAAAGCGTAAATGTTGTCCCTTTCTGCAATGGAGTTCAGATCCTCATCATCCGAGAAGGAGCATTGGAACCCTGACTGGTTTAGTTCAACCAGGATTACCTGCAAAAAGACCAGTTAAGGATATCAATCTTAAAAGAAGAGATGTTCAAATCACAGGGTATAGTGTTTTCACAGAGCAACAGAGCACAAGGGAAAATTGTCTGGCTAACCTGGTCTGGTGAAATCTTGCCCTCCTCAGCCACCATTTCCCTCAACTTTGACACAGTACTGAAGAGAGGCACAGCTAAGCCTACACGCACAAATCGCTGGCTTTTGGACTGGAAGACAAGAGTGACATTCAAAGGCCTGGAAGAAAGGGGAACACAAGGAAATTGAGAATTGAGGAATACTAAGAATGCCCCTCAATTCACAGTTAACTCACATCCAGTCTGCTCATCCGTCTGTTCGTTCATTTGTTTGTTCATCCATTTATTCTCTGCCTTAACTTGGCCACATAATATGCTTAGCTATATGTTATTGCTTATGAACAAAGAAATGAATCATTTCTATTTTTTTAACATGTATTTTGAGCATGGAGATTTGGGGCACATATTTTGTAAAAATATGACTGGAAGACCAGGGATGAACAGATTGGTACAAAACATCTCCACTTTGAGCCCTGCTCCTTCCAAAGCACTAAGAAATGACACCTTCTGCATCTTTAAGCATGTATTTGTCACTGTGGATATTAAAAAATTACTCATTAAAATAATGTATGGTATAGCCTTTGAATTGTGTAGGAGCAATCTGAAACACACCACTACATCGACAGTAGCGTAATATACAGAATGATTCCTTGACTGCTGGAAAGAGCTAGGTTACAGCATTCTGTCCTATAACCTGCCCACCCACTCAGATATGTTATGGCGACAACACTCAAAATTCCCAAACAGCCTGCCTTTTATTTTCAGTTCAACGCCCATAAGATATGAAGTCTGTACTGAGAAGAAATGCAAAAAGTTGAATTTGAAGCCTCACCCTGAAGGCTCAGAAGAGGGAGGCAAAAATGAGAAAGCAAGCAAGCATTCTGGAAGAAACCAAGGAGTCTTCTCTCATGTTCCTATAGTTAATTAGCATGCAAAGCTAGAGAACAGGTGCTGCTTCAAGGCATCTGTCAATTCTAGCAGAGGCCTAAGAAAATTAATGTTTACTTAAGGTCTAAAATATGGAGGGGGGAATAATTTCTTCTATTTAAGGTGTGCTATGATTCATCGTTTCCTGACAGGAGCAGAACATGGATGTCACCTGGTGTTGGTTGGACAGTGAAGTTTCTCCTAAAACTTCTACATGGCAGCATTCAATGAGTGCTTTCTTATGCCTCCTTTAAATGTATTGCTTGAAAAGAAAATCTATGGCGCTTTTTTCTTTAATTTCAAATAAAGGGTGGAAAAAGCAATTTGGATCAGGGGCATAATAGATAAGATAGGTGTTTTAACTCTTCCCTCTTCTATTAGGATCTTTAGCATTAGATAGTTTCTTAATAATACTTTTATTAAAAATTGAAAGATAGAATTAAAAAGCAAATATGAATTAAGAAAGTATGAAAGAGTAAAAAGAATCTGCTGGAGATTGCTTCTCATGAGAAACTGCTGCTATGGAGTGCATGTGGGCAATCCAGAAGTCTCTCTTTGTTGGAGAAGAATTCCAAGAAACTGGCCCATTCACTGGCTCCTTATTCCCCCCCGGTTGTTGGCTCTACTCTCAACAGAGCCATCTTCAGTTTGCTTTTGTTTCCCCAGAAGTCTCCACATTCACTGCAGAATCAATCTTTAGCAGAAGACTCAGTGAAGCTTTGAGTGGTCAACTGATCACAGGTTGAAAGCAGGTACTAAATAATACTAAGTTGCACAGCTGTATTTCTCACATCAGCTAAAATGAGTCATGAGTCACTCAGTGGCTGGCTAGGTGGGCAAATCACTTTCTCTTGGCCCAGTCTACTGCACAGGATTGTTACTAGAGGTAACAATCGTATAAGAGTGCATACTGAATGCTGTTTTGAATTCCTGAAGGAAAAGTGAGATGTAAAGCTAACAAAATACAAAAATAAATAACAATAGTGTTAAAAATAGAGATTTTTCGCTCTTATATTAGGTCAATGAAGGTTTCCTGAATATTATCCACCGCATATTTCACAGAGTTATGCTCCAAAAAGCAACAATAGAAGCAAGATAAAAAAGCAAATTTAGTTCATTTAATGAACTAATGTTCCTTAGCAAGTATAGTATATATCCTTTTTTCTTTTTCTGCCATATAAAAATATTATCTAGTAATAACTTCTAAAATTTGTTTGGAGCAATATGTTGAGTTTATAGGAGACCTCAGACTATGTCCCTCTCTTTTAGATCTAAGCCTTGAGATCTAGATCAATATTAGTTTCTAATATTCAAGTGCAGTGGCTTAAGAGAGAAGCATCTGCTGCTACTTAGCATTGAACTCTCAACCTTCCAAGTGGGAGATGAGCATCTACATCAGGGGTTGCCAACCTTTTGGACCTCAGGGACCACCAAACTCATACTTTTAAATCCCATGGACCATTAATTTCAATTTTGACTGACGGTGGTGCAGGGAACTTTGGCTGGGCTCTCAAGAGACGAGAGTGACTCTGGCTGCTTCTCTCCACTAACAGGCAAAATTCTCTCTCTCTAAGTATCAACAGTAAGGTGTCACTTAAAATGGTTCATTCTGTATTGTTGAATTTCTACTGCTTATTGCCTCAGGTATTAAATACTGTCACCTTGATTAGGAGGGGGAAACATTTACTGTTTTGCCTTCTTGATTATCAGAACCCACTCTTCCAACCAGTATAATAAAATAGAACTATTTTGCCATTATATTACGATTTTCTTTCTCTCAACAACCTCTCTAACCCCAACGATTATATTTATCAAGCTGCAATGGGCCAGTAACATAAAAATACAAGAAGCCTTGCCCAAAGCTACAATGGTTCTGTGATTAAGGAACCACACCACAAATACATGAAACTCTTGATTCCTCCACCGTCCACAGGGAGAAAAAAAAAACATGGCAACACAAGGAACAGGAATCTCCCCTTTCAGACAAAGGAGTGGCGATGCTGGGATGTTGGTTTTATAACCGTGCCCATGAAGGACTTTCCAGAAGCCAGGCTCGGGTGCTCCCGACAGACATGTAAGGTTGGCAAGAGGCGCGTCCTCGGGCCAGGGACTGTAAACAGGAAACACCCAGGAATTGGCAGTTTAAGGAGAGGAGCGAAAGCAGAGGTGTGTAGAGGAGGGTTTTCTTTTTCCTTGTGGAAGTCCCTGGGGTCGTACCTCTTCCCTGTCCAGTGCTTTGCCTCCAGTTGCCAAACTGGAAGTTCAGCACTTCTGAATGGAGCATGGAGAGCTTCTCTGGTGCCACGCTTTGGTGACGGGTGCAGGCAAGGTAGCATCCTCAGGGCTGTAACCACTGGAGCAATGCTTGGCACTTTGGGATGGCCCCTCCCCCACCCCCATGTTAGCAAGGTGCAACAATGTTGTTGCTCCCCTTTGCACAGGCGTTCAGCAAGCTATCTGCCAAAATTGTGTCTCTCTTGAAGAATGCTTGACATTTTACAGATTATCTTCAGGATAGGCCACAATTCTTTGCCCGCCCCTCCATATCTAGGTAGCTTGTTGGTTATCAGACAACTGTTTGAAACAGGTCTAGAAGCCACTTGGAGCCACTGGTCCTAGTGTTTAACTTTGTTCACACAAGATGTCATCAAGCCAGCTGCTTTTTGTTTTTCATTGTCTTATGCCAACAATTAGCTCGTTTCATTGTGAAGGCTCTGGTGAGGTGAGAACATTCCCTTTTTTCTTCAGATGGCTTTGGTAGTTTAGTTTCTCCGAGGATGATGGTTTGGGTTCCCCTGGCTATTCAAAAGGAGTTGATGAGCGACCTTGATTTGCTGTGACTTCAAGAGCGTGGTTGGCTTCGTGTAGTCATTTTCCCAGTTCCTAATTGTCTTCCACGCTTTCCTGCTACTGTGAGTCAGATTGGTTTAGCTCAATCAATTCTTTGCCAGCTCCTTCGCCTCTCTGACGAAAAAACAACAAAACTTTTTGGGGGCAATCCAAAAATTAAAAGACTTGATCCCCAACTTCCAAAGTTCAATTCCAAAGGATTTCTACCCTGGGAAGAGATTGATATACTCCTTGAGAGTTTGCTTTGCTTCAGTGATAGCCAGGGATGTAGTTTTTTCTGGCATCCTCTTAGGGATGTTGTTTTCTGGAGGACTTTTTCACCTTTTCTACAAAGATATCATAGTTGGCTGGGGGTTCCTGGAAGGTCATTGATTGCAGTGTTCAGTTCTTCTGAGAATTTCTCCCAATTTGCCTTCCTCAAGTTGAAGCGGCGTCTGAAGGGGATGGACGGGGAGTTTATGGCTGCATTTATTTTAATCACGATGGACGGTGTGAGATGAGGGATTGGTCGAGGACGATTTTCTCACACTGGTTAGCAATGCTGTTCGTTAGCGAACACCAAATCAGGTTATAGCCACGCCTCCACTGCCACTGTTGAAGGAGCTTGGTAGTTTGATAATCGTGGATGAGGGAAAGCTCATTTTGCGTCAGACCAACTCTCAACTAGTTCTCCATCATTGTTTTGTCTCAGAGTATCCCATAGGACATTGTGACTGTTGAACCCCTATGACTACATTCACTGTGTTGTCAGTGAATATCTCTGGGAAGGCAAGTTCCTCATTAGGTGGCTTGTAGACAGAAGTCAGAGAAAATTCCCATTGAGCTGGATGTTCATCACTTCCACGTTGTTGAGATACGACATGTGGATTTGTCAATGCTTATTCCACTGCGGATGAAAATGGCACTTCCATACTTATCATGAGGTCTTTCAGCTACAAGAGTCATGCCTGGGATTCTTGGATGAATGTTAGTGTCTCCTCGATGTGTCTCTTGTAGGCACAGTACATCACATTGATTTCTTGGTACAGATATCAGCCAGGAGATGTTGCTTGGCTCCTGAAGCCTTCAATGTTGGCAGATATGATTTGTCAGTGCCGGTCCTGAAAAGGACCCATTGCTTACGACACTGACTTCTACCGACATCTTGAGCCAGATTACGTGTCTCCATGTTTGGTGATAGGATTGGTAGGTTGGTGTAGCGTGGTTAGAAGAGTGAGTTCGCGAGGTAAACAAGATAGACTCTGACAGGGGCCGCGACGTGAACGTCTTCTATTGGCCCCTCTAGACCGCACTCTCAGTTTCAAGGACCACATCAGCAAGACAAAGGCAAAAGGTGGAGCCAGGAATTACATCTGAGAAAGCTGGCAAACTCCAAGTGGGGAACAGACCCAGGAACCCATCCGCAGCACTGCCCTTGCCCTGTTGTTACTCCGCAACCGAATATGCATGCCCTGTCTGGGGACGTTTCCTCACATGCCAAGAAGCTGGACCCTGTTCTAAATACAGCTTGTAGGGCCATCTCTGGTTGTCTCAAGCCTACCCGAATTGATGACCTCTACCTGCTGTGTGGAATTGCCCCTCCTACATCAGAAGAAGATGTATCTTTCAAGAGTGGAACGCACAAAACAGAAGATGACAGTTGCCATGCCACTTTTCCCAGCATGTTCCTCACCAAAAAGGCTAAAATCCAGGAAGAATTTTCTACACTCAGTACAACCCCTGGATGGCAATCCCCAGAGCTGCAGGATAGAAGCCTGTGCAAAACATCTACAGGAGAAACCCCATAACCTCTCTTTTGAGCCAAAAGGAATCCCTCCAAAGATGCAGTGAGCCATTGCAAAATTGGTGCTGCCTGAATCGCCTTAGAACTGGAGTTGGGAGATGCAAAGCCCTGATGCAGAAATGGGGATACAACCATGATGACCACCAGAATGCGACTGCGGGAGGCTCCCCAGACAATGGAACACTATTATTAACTGCACCCTGTACATCACATGATCTCCATGATTACACCCCATGTGCCAGAGCCTGTGTTCTACAGTGGCTGGGAAAAGTGTAGTGACATGAGAGAAGAAGAACAGATACCTTGGCTGCCTGTTAGCGGAGAGAAGCAGCCAGAGTCACTCTCATCTCTTGAGAGCCCGGCCAAAGTTTCCCATGCCTCTCGCACTTCAGCGCTTTGACTCCCAGGAGCAGGAGTTCAGCAAAGCTATATGCAAAATCATCTCTTTCTCTTGAGGAGCGCTCGCGGAGAGAAGCAGCCAGAGTCACTCTCATCTCTCGAGAGCCCAGCCGAAGTTTCCTGTGCTGCTTCTGCGAGTGTTCCTTGAGAGAGAGATGATTTTGCGTATAGCTTTGCTGAACTCCTGTCCCTGGGAGTCAAAGCACTGAAGCGGAGATTTCCAACCCCACCATGGGCCTGTCCCATATTCCAGAGCTGCAGTAGTCACAAGACTCTCCCTTTGGTCATCGCAGAGCAGCTCATCCATGGCAGGCCGGTGCCTAGGCCAGTCCTGTGACTACTGCAGCTCTGGAATATGACACCGACTTTCCCATTAACATCAGCAAGCCACCCCGGGGCGGATTTCCCTCCCTCACCATTGGTCCTACCTTACCTTAGCTCACATGGCTCTACTCAAGGTAAGATTTGTGCTTGGCCAAAGAGTGGAGATCAGCAGGTGGATGGACCATGCTGGCGGTGCAGACTTGTGTTCCCATGCAGCCTGGATTAATTGCTTTGGGGAGGTGGTTTGGGGGGGACATTCCTCTGCGGCCCACCAAAATTTTCTTGCGGCCCACTGGTTGGGAACCACTGATCTACATCACTAGGCCTCCACACTTCTCATTCAAGTGCTATCTATTGTGCCAATTTCACTATGGGGAGCTATCCTGTAAACATTTACAAATTCTAAAAATATCTAACCATTTAGAAGTACAACTCGCAGAGTTTCAAAGATTTATATCCATAAAATTGCAGTTTGGAGAAAGCACTTTAAGAGACATGAAAAGAAGCATGGAGATTTTCTTCTTTTTTCTCCTCATTGATAAAGGACTCAGGTGGCTGAATCCCCACAATAGAGATAGACTCATTGTTTAGCCTCTTTGCTGCCAAGCCCAGGCAAGCATAGATAAAGCCAATAATCTGGAGAGAATTCTAAGGATTTAATGACTGGAAAGAGAGAGCAGAAAGCAGGTTGGAGGGAAGCTATAAAGGAGAGAGGGGGACACACTGAATCTCCCCAAGCTGTTTAGAAATAGACATTAAACAGACTCCACTTGGAAAAGAATAAATTCCAGACTACATAGGCAATTCTTTAAAAAAAATAAATTCCAAGGGGAACAAAAATCCTTTGAATCTTAAAAGCTCTCGCATAAGCATCTATCGAAATGGTTTTGCTACATCAGATATCTGAAGCTCTACCAACGTGCTTCTACATTCAGGGAAAAAAACCTGGTAACCTCTTTTGGGACCGCAGTAAGCATTTTATTTAAGGCATGAGCTTTCATGACCTGGTTATCATAAAATTAACAGGACTCTGTTCCTCCACCTTCTATGAGCTCCTGGTGCCTTTTCCCCATTTCCTCAGAACATACATCAAGTACAGTCAGAACCCTGGAATGCTTGGGAACAATGTGATGGCTTGAAATGCCATAACATTAGAGAAAAGATGGGAACAATATATAAAAGATACATTTAATCTACAGTTCAGGTTCCATTTCTCAAAGTAAAGTTCTGTTTTGATAATGCTATGCACATAACTGAAGACAGTGAGATTTATTTCCAAAGAAACATATACAAAGTAGAGCTGTCAGACACATGCAGTCCAATCCATTACGTATTTATTCATGTTCAGCTCTCAAGAGGTTGAGCACACTTCATCTTTGGAATTCAGATTGTAACGAGCCCTTCTTGTCCAACTAACACCATTATAAAATTAACTTTTCTATAACCCTGTACCTTGAGAATTCAAACTAAAAAGAGGTAGGGGCTTAACCTGTATTTTTAGTAGGACCTGGAAATTCTAAAAACCATGCTGTCATCTTGTTTCCCAGCTTTCTGACTTTCCTAGAGCTCATGCATACTTGGCTATACCCTCAATGGGGGAAAAAAGTTTTGCTAGTTTCAGGGCCCTGGCTCCCTGCTGTGGGAGGGATAACCATATCCCTCCCTCATGATATCCCTCATAACCAGCTGCCAAAAAGGTAGAAATTTCCAGCCTATGGCCCTTTTCTGACAGTATTTCTCACTCAGCCTGTGAAGCTGGGGAAAAAAAAAAAAAGACAGTTCTAGTCATCCTGTAAGAAATAAGATGAGTTTTCTTGACAGAAAATAGAGAAAATACTTCAGAATCCTGCCTAGCCTCCCAAAACAAGTTTCTTCTTGCAGGACCAGAACAAAAACAGTTATAAAAACTTAATTCCTAATTGTGTGTGTAGGGGGGTGCAATACATGGAGTTCTGGTCTGGCTATCCAGAAAAAAGTAGGCAGTTCAATAGACTTTGGGAATTTTTAGAACAGGAATGGTGAATTCTGGAGTCCTTTGGATGTTGCTGATCTATAGATCTTGGAGGGCAAGGACAATAAACTGTGTTCTTATGGACTAAGTAATATTTAGGCTGGAGGTTCTCAACCTTTTCTTCACCATGGACCCCCTTTAAATACCTTTTGTGGCCATGTCCACTGACCCACAAGACTTAACTCAAGTTTTAAATCATAACATTTCTTCAAGTCTTCGTGGACCCCCTTGGATGACATCATGGCCGGCGGGGCTCCGTGGACCACAGGTTTAGAACCATTGATTTAGGCAATGCACTGTACCAAGGCAGTTTGCACATGAAATGTGGATTTGTAATGAAAGTGGACTTTTAGTAGGATAGAAAGAGAAGAAAATTTACACCACAAATGTCTTATTGTAGAAAGTTAATTTTAAACAAAGCAACGGAAATTCTGAAATTCACTTGTGGATGCAGACACACTGAAAATAGAAAGATGGGAATGTCTTCCTTTATCAGCTTACTGCACAAGTACTATGCATTAAAATTTGAAATATTTGAAATGAATATCTTAAGAGAAAATATGTCTGGAAATATACATTTGGAGAATAATGATTCTTAAAATATGACTTAAAATATGATTTTTTTAATTTTAAAAAGATTAAAAAGAATAACATACTGATTAATGAGAAAGATGATAAAATATGTAAATGAATGCATGCAATATTAAGGGAAGTGGAATTCATACTGTACATTCTCGTGAGAACACAGGAACAGAAATATGACCTGTCACCAAACATACCTGGTTTGACGCAAGGGGATAGGCAATGAGATACATAGAAAAGGATCAAATGTATTACTCTGTTTCCGGCAATGAGGGCAAGTCAATGAAGATCTAGGGGGAAAAAATTAGAGAAATTCTTCATCAATAGAGAAATTTACATCAGGTTTAGCAATGCCAGGTTTTAAAAAGTTGACTTCTAATTTGGTATTCTAGAGTATGACGTTTTCTTCAACCTTTGGGCTAGAAAGAAAGAAACTACAGATTGCTAAAGACCTGTCAACCATGGAAAATGATATTTCTATAAAAATTAGTAGCACTTTGATGAGACCTGCCTTGTATAATATATGCAACATTGACATCTCTCTGTCAGATAAGATCTAGATAAATGAACTTTCAGTGTCTCTCTCAACCTCTGAAGGATCTTGTTCTGTTTATTAGACTCCTCATGGCAAAATTATTACAATACATATCCAAAGCAGCCAATTTAGAATTGCTATCATTACACTAAATCAACTTTTGAATAGTTAAGATCAGACAAACAATATGTTTGCATTTTTATCCATATAAAATGATTTGTAGTGAACAAGCACACAATCCTGTAGCCATTTTCTTTATCAACTCCAGGATCATTTGGCAAGAGGTTTCTCCACAGTATTTTAATAAATATCTTTCTATAAGAATTGGTGGCTCATATTTTTACATCTATGCCTACAATGTATTTAAGGCTGTTATTAATTAGTAATTCCCCTCCCCCCCAACATACACATAGCTTGGTCAGGGGCAAGGGGATAATATACTCACTTATTCATACACTTCATCTTCAAAACCAGATCTCATAGCTTGAACCTTTGAAACTGAACCATAAATTTGCTTGCCAACATTATATTGATTCTTCACACCAAGATTGAGGGAGGGAGGGAAGGGGAGGGGAGGAAAGAAGGAAGGGAAGGACTTCATAATATTAAGAGAGTTCCTGGACCTTTTTTTTTTGACACATAATCTCCGTTGGCTAAATTTCAGGTTTTGTTTCTGGCATGAAAAGCATGGAGAAAGGGTTATAAGTGAAGTATATATTCAGCTGAATATGTTAGACTTATCCCACCACACTCTGAAATTCACTATTTGATATGCCACACTAATAATGGTACAGATCCTTTTTTGGCCCAATTATTCTATTTGCTTTTAACACCTGCTTAAGATCACAGAGAGTAGATGATAACATGATGTCACCAGAGAGACCGAAAAATGTCTGGCACATTCCCTCCCCCTCTTTTTTTTTTTATTTTTTTTGAAAAGGCGGCTTAAAGGTAATGTGAGTGCCTTAAGCTGTCAGGTTGTCACTCATTCTGCCCTTTTAAATCATTTCAAAACTGGTAAAATGGCAAAAATTGGAGGCCAAAAGAATAAAAAGATCCTCAATGCATAAAGCACACATTTTAGGCATTAACCACCTCCCATCCAAAAAATAAAAAAGCCCAAATTTTCAAACCTGCCAAATCAATCTTATAGGCAATAACTTGCTACTCCCTTCAATAAACAGTAATGAACCCTAAGGCTGAATGAGCATTCTCAATCTGACACCAATAAGCGTGGTTAAGAGGTTGCCCATGGACTGAATTTGGTAGAAGGACGTAAAAGTGAAATCATAATCAGGAAATCCCATGTTGTAAGGACGCCATTTCCAGTTAAGATGGCCAAATGATTTAATGTGTCTTACAAACTGCCCCATTCCATATATCCCGAAGATTTATTTTATTTACACCCATCAGACTCTGAGATAAACAGTAAACAATCTGAAATAAATACAATAAGACATCCATATATAATATTAAAACTTATAAAAAACAAAATTAAGCAATAATTAACTAATAACATTTTCCTTTTCCACTGGCTAGAGTCTAAAATACTCCAGTTTTTAAAAGCATAAGACTGCAAGTACTGTGAGTGCTCTTCCAATTTCTAGTGGTAAACCAGAAACATGTGGAAGAATGAGGTGGCACCCGCAAACCTTAGCTCCTCTCACAATGTTTTGTGTCTGATCGAAGTATCTTCTGGATATATAGCAGAAACAAAGCCTCAGTTTCAAGGGGGAAAAAAATAAAATAACGGAATTGGAAGTCTGCAAAGAGACCTTTCTTGGCTTTAAATCCAGGTGAAGAGAGTGGCAGATTTGTATTTCATCCAAATAAGGGCACACATTTCAACCATCTTTGCTCTTCATTCCATTCAACACCTCTCACTTCCATTCTTAGTAATGCCTCACAACTCAGCAAAGACCCTAAGAAATCATCTCATCTGCGCTATTCCTTGGTTCAGTTACGTCACAATTTTGCACATTTTCACCTTAGTTTAAAACAGTACAGTAATCTTTTCTTTTCTGAGTTTTGTTAAACCAACACTCAGACTTTTACCATCTGCTTCCTTCAAAATCATGTGGCATATTAAATGACAGTCTTTGAAACTTACACAATGAAGGCACCCACCTTCACTCCCCCCCTTCTTGCAAATGGATTGACAAATTGCGAGAGCATCCACAGAACTCTGGTGGCCTACGTTTTGAATTCCCATGTAATTAACAATTCTAGTCAAAGGAATTTAAAGAGTCTAACTGGAATGAGAACAGCTTCAATAATCAAATTAATGAAAACAGAACTGGCTAAAGTAAACTTCAAATCTGTACCAGATGTCAGTCATGCAACACAATAAATGTTTGCTATTTTATAGGGATATGTGTTATTTTACAAAATACGTTCTCGTTCTGTCAGGAAAAGATTGCCAATTAAAGTAAAAAATAAAAGGAGGCTGAAAAAGGGGAAGAGGAAAAGAAAGGAAGATGAAGAGAAACAACTTACTTCGAAATTACTAGCAAATTATGAATATCTACAAGGTAAGAAAGATTCAGTTTCAGCTTTCCTGTTCTAGCAAAGAGAGCAACCCCCCCACCCTTTCAAAAGCATCTGAAATTAAATTTAATCTCAGAGCTAATCAACTGAATGGTCTTAATAAGATGACATCATTGGAAGTATTAGTTGCTTAGGAGGTTACATGAGTAATGAAACCTGCTTCCTGATATGAAAGTAAAAACATTTCCAAAAAGACAAAGGGAGGAAGCAATGCCAGGTGGGGAAAAGTAACATAGAGGTCTGAATTTATTCCAGAAAAGAGAAGAATGACTGCACTGTAACTATACAAAGCTAGACCAGCCCTAACTCTAGCCACCATACATCAGAAAGCAAGATATTTACCCCCTTCTTCAGAAATAGTGGAGCTTGCACAAATATGTAAATGTCCTGGTGAAAAGGTCACTACAGTATAGGTAATACAATTCATATTATCTTTGCAGCTGTTTTCTATAACAGTTCTACTGTAACAATTCTACTACTACCCAATTAAAGTTATAGGACAGTACTGAATTCACCCAATATCAAAGGGGTTATACAATTTTAACTAATCAGGGTATTAAATCAAGAACAGCAGTGGTGACATCCAGAGGGAGCATTTTACAGCTTAGTTATCTCTTTTATTGACATAAATCATAATTTATTTATGCAAAGAGATCTTTGAAAATGCAAAAACTGCTCATATCTTCTTCTCATCAACCTTTAGCCAGAGTTAAGAAACGGACAAAGCAAAATTCCAGGTGCCGAAATAGAAAAAGGAAGGAAAATACATGAAAATAATAACTTCCAACTTTCTTTGGTATAGATACAAATATAAAATACATTAATATTTTCTCTAAAATTAACCATAGTAGTACTTTTATAATAATCAGTATTGTATTTCATCTGCTGAAAATTAAGTCTTTTTTCATCTGCTCTTCAAATAAGACTTTAAAAAGACCTCCATATTGTGCCTCAATCTTGAATAAAAAGTGCTTGTGTTTAAGATCCATGCTCTTTCCTGGTTTGTGAAAACTTCCCAGGAGGTGACAAGCAGGTGGATTCTGGTGGTGATTAATGCTTCCTTGCAGGAGGGGGTAGTGCCACAGTATTTTAAGAAGGCTGTGGTCCACCCTCTTTTTAAGAAGCCATTGCTGTATTCCACTCTGTTGGATAATTTTTGACCTGTCTCCAATCTTTCCTTCTGGAGGAAGGTCATTGAGAAGATGGTTGTGTGGCAGCTCCAGAAGTTTCTGGATGAAATGGATTATCTAGATCCTTACCAGTCAGGATTCAGGGCTGGATATGGGATAATAAAGTGGCATTGGCTGTACTTTTTTATGATCTCTGGAGGGAGCGGGTTGGGTGTAGTTCATCCATCCTTGCTTCTACTTGACATCTCAGCGGCCTTTGATACAATCAATCATGGTATCTTTCTGAAGCGGCTTCAGAGATTGGGAGAGGGGGTCTCTTGTGTTATTCTGATTCATTTCCTTCCTCTGTGAATGTGGATAGGAAGTGAGAAGTCCAGCCCTTTGTCCACTGCTCTGCGGGTCTCACAGGGTTCAGTACATGAAACCACTGGGTGAGATCTTCCATCACCATGGACTGAGCATCAATATGCTGATGATACTTAGCTGTATGTCTCGGCCCATGGTGAGTTAAGCGATGGCATGACCTCCCTCTCATAGTGTTTGGAGGCTGTTGAGGGCTAGATGGGGAACAACAATCTGAAACTGAGCCCTGGCAAGATCAGGTTTGTGGTTTGGAGTCTTTGGTCCATGGAGAATTGCCACCTTTGATTTTGGATGGGGTAGCACTGCCCCCATCAGATCCACTGTGTAATCTGAGGGTTCTCCTGCACTCAAAATTCTTGCTCAAAGAGCAAGTGGCAGTAGTGGCCAGGAGAACCTTATACAACTAACTGCAGGTTGTGCACCAGTTACACCCTTTCCTAGACCAACAATTCCTACTCATGATCACTCACGCCCTAGTTATCTCCCATCTTGACAGCAGCCCAAACAGTTTTGTGCAGATCCAGGTGTGACATCACTTTTCCTGTGGGGGCTGCATTGCTGCCAATTTGCCTCTGGATGCAATTCAAGGCACTGATCATCACCTTTAAAGCTCTTCATGGCTTGGGACTGGGTTATCTGAGGGACCATCTTTTGCCAATTTCATCTGATTCATATCTGATTCACTGGAGAGGGAAGGCAAATAATGTTGCATGTTTTGTTTCCTAAGGAGGTAGACCTGGCAGAACCCAGAAGAAGGGCCTTCTCTGTGGTGGCTTCCTCCCTTTGGAATATCATCTCTGCAGAAATCAGAGTGGCCCCTACTTTGATACTTTTTATAAGGCCCTGAAGACTTGGTTCTGTCAAAAGGCCTGGGAAATCCAGAGTGTGATGGTGCCCATCAAGTGGCTAATTTGACTGCATGTTGTCGTCAGGGGGATGCAGTGGTATTTGTTATTTTTTTCGATTGGGTTTTTACTATTTGTAAGCCTCCCAAAGTCTTTGTGAGTAAGCGGGCAGCCATATAAATTGGATGGATGGATGGATGGATAGATAATTCAGTCTAAAGGTGAAAAGTTCTCTAGACCAGGACAACCAAATACTCATCATGACTTGATCATTTCAGAATTCACCTTGAGTCCATTGCTTCCCAATTTATTCACTAAGTTTCCAGGTACTAGGGCAAGGCGTTGACAGCGTCACATTCTACAGATTCTACATTCTACAGATCTACTCATGGTTGCCTGGTTCCCTTGTGGTCTCTTCTGCCATGGGGTCCACTGGCTGCTGCTTTCTCCAAGTACCTACAGGTCTCTCTTGTCTCCCTATTCCCCTCCACAAATGTTAGCTATCTGGTTCCTACAGGCTGCCTTCTCCCAGTGTTCCACTGTCTAGTTCTCTCCTGTTGCTGTCTCCCAGTGTTCTGCTCTCCCCTTGGCACCATACCAACTGCTATTGGCTCCTAATTTGGTAATGCAGTCTTACAGTACTTTCAAAAGTGCTGCCTGCACATTAGAGATTGCCCATTTTTCCCTAAGTATGGATGGGAAAATGAAGAAGATGGTTAAGAAGATGTATAATGTGATGCAAAGCAGATCTAAATTCATCTCCCATAATAGTAGAAGTCACTGCCATTGATTGGCACAAAATTCAAGATAGATAAAAAAGAAAGTATTTCTTTACATAGTGTGTAATTTACTTTTGTTATATTATAGAGCAACAATAGCCATGATTCTAGATAAGTGCATCCCAAACTTGGGAAGATTACCCCAAATTAGGCAAAAGTGGTTTTTCTTTAGGTAATGACACACAATTCTTATTTAAATAAGGATTTTCTGGTATGTAGTAAAAAGGACTTCTGATAAATGGTTTGGGGTTATTAAGAAAAAAGTTTGGGAAGCATGATTCTTGGATGGTTCTCAAAATGTATTCAATACATTCATGGAAAAGGGGTCAGCCTACCAAAGATTATTTTCATGATATCTAAATCAATGTTCAGAGACGGTATGTCACAGAGTAACAGCTGGGTTTATGGCTTTCCTGAGATGTACAATATCTTTCTGATCATTCTAAGAAATAGTTTACTGGACTAGGAAGTACCTTGATTTGGTCCAGTGGATCTTTTAATAGATAAATATTAAAGCAGAACAGTAGGCATTGAGTACATGGTGATTTTTCCTTTAAGGCTGCTAAAAAGAAGTCCTGATTAAATCTGGCACAACCACTTCCCTTTCCCAATATTATCCCATGTTTTAAAGAAATGCTAGAGCAAAGCATATCATGAATATTAAGTAGCCAGTTCACCTCCTCTGCTGTTGCTTTTCTCACATCCTAAATTAAAATCTAACCAAAGCCTGAGCCTTGTTTTCCTTTGTTGTGCATCAGAGCCAGTAATCTGTGAGCGAAGTAGCACTACACATTAATAGATTGTTTGCATAAAGGCAGCCTTTGATGCCCAGATTACAAGTTGGCTGACTGAAAATGGAGGCAGCCTTTTTAATAAGTATTAATGAGAAAGGGATTAATTAGGAAACTGGAGAGCTCTGGCATGACTAGCATGTCTGATGGGAAAGGAGCCTTAAGGGGCATCCAAGGTCATCTGGTCTGTTAAGAGTTTCTGTGGCAAGGGGAGACCAAATATTTTGGGGAAAAGATGGAGACACTATTGAAGTCTTATATACAAATTACAATGACCATACAGAGGCACTATGAGTGAACAAATCAGGAGCAGAATAAGAATTATTAAGATGATTTAAGTTACAAAATGAAACAAAAAAAATTCCACACACATACACACACAAATAGAGGTGCAGAATTATATCATTTAATTAGGAAGGGCCCAATTTTTCATTTAAAGGAAAATACAAATTCCATAAGAAAAAAAATTAAGTACAAAACTGCTGCAATATAAGCAAAAGGAAGGCATCTGATGATCCTCAGCCAAATTTACAAGTCCTCTGCATCTGATCTCTGACCTCCAAAAGAGCCAGTTTGGCCTAGTAGTTAAGGAACCAGGCTAGAAAATGGGAGACTATGAGTTCTAGTTCCTCCTTAGCCGTGAAAGCCAGCTTAGTGATTTTGAGCTATTTACTTTCTCTCAGCCCAACTCACCTCATAGGGTTGTTGTGGTGATGGGGAAAACAGGAGTAGGGAGGTATACTAGATATGTTCACTGCCTTGAGTTATTTGTAAAATATAGATGGGATATAATATACTAAATAAGAGAAGAAAGGAAGCAGCATATAGAAAGAAAGGTCTTGGCATTGCCAAGTTTGGGTTCAAACTTACTACATGTTGTACTCTGGCAGATTGTCAAGAATGTGCAGTAGAAGATTTCCTCTACTAGCAGAGAACTGAATTCGATGATTTTGGAGTTCCTTTCAAAATTTACAAACCACTGAGAATTCATTAATCATAGCCTGTATAACTTTCAAATCTATTGTTGTTCTGAAACATAGGTAGCCTGGTACTCTCCAGAAGACTTCAATTTCATTTGATCTCAGTCAATATTGTGGCTAATTTCAAATTTGTGACAAGGATAGTGAGAGATTTTAATCCAAAAACAGTACCAGGTTCCCTATCACTGGCCGAAGCAGGTTTTTTTTTAAATTTTTCAAACAATTCTCAGTTTGATGAATTTTATTCGCTGTGGAATGTAATTTCAAAACTCACAGCACTATCACGAAGCAGTGACTGCCCTACTACAGCAATGCATTTTTGTCCGTCTTTTGTGTGGCTCTAGGTTTCATGCTACCAAACGGCACAGCTCCCTTCAAATGATTCCAATTCAATAATCAAGTGACAAAGCTCATTTGTCACCTCAGTTCATTTCAATTTCCTTCCCGAAAGTATGTTTTTGTTCTATGAATATAAGAAGGGGGGAGGCCTGTGATATGGAGAAAGGGTGTTTTTGGGGGGGCAAACTCTTCACATTGAACATGAAGTTGTCGATAAGGGGCATATTTGCAGAAAAAAAGTAAATTCCCAGTATCTACTCAAGCAAATGTTTGTGGTTGCATTCCTACAGCATAGATACGAGCCACATCAGCCGCCCTTTCAAACAATACAATGGGTTGCCATGGAGATGGCTGCAATGTCACAGCAGAGCGAAGTAATGTATGTCTATGGCTTGAGAAAGAAGGCTGGAGATTGGGAGCTCATCTGTTTTCCCATAAAGGAGGGTTAATTGGAATTCTCTGCCTGGGAGGCACAATTGCTGAAGGGGATGGTTCCCAGTATGGTATAGGCCTAGAGACAGTTTTGCTGAACTGATTGCATTTTAAGTGACCTATTATTAATAATTAGGGAAAAGTCCGTTATTACGATAAGCTGCGTGGGAAGGAAGGAAGGGATTGATTGCCTCTGGTGAATGCAATCTCCTGCAAAAGGTTTGGCCTACCACTGTGAGTATAGCAGAGACATTTTGCCTTTATAGCAACAATATAGTTGGTTAATTCTGCCAGCTGCTTAGCAGCTCAATCCTAACTGGCTCAAGGTTGACTCAGCCTTCCATCCTTCTGAGGTCAATAAAATGAGGACCCAGATTGTTGGGGGTAATATGCTGACATTTGTAAACCACTCAGAGAGGTATCTAAAGCTCTGTGAAGCGGTATATAAGTCTAATTGCTATTGCTAATATGTACAAAAATACAGAGATATATTTTTGCCACAGAGAGGTGCATTTTTGAAGTGCATGTGTTTTCTTTTTCAAATTGCTTGTTTAAGCTTAATACTATATATATAATATTATGCCATACAATGAATTACGTGTCTACAACAGAAACTTTTAAAAAAATTTGTAGCACACATTATGTCCTTTTAAGGTTTCATAAGAGGCTATCTTGTTTTCACTGCAGCAGCCTTACTCAACTATCATTCTTGAAGCCACTCCCTTATATTAGATAGCTGAGGTTGAAACTATGGAGCATGTCCTTTTATATTGCCCTATGTATAATGCAGGCAGATCGAAGTTACTGTCTCTCCTTGAAACAGACCCTTCTAGATCCAGTGTTAGTAATTTGTTCTTATATTGTCTAGGGGACAATATTCTTACATTGTCTAGGGGATGGCTCCTCATATCACTTCTTTGGTTTCTAAACTTTTTTTAAGAGCTGTAACCATAAGATGAGAATGCTGTAATTCCCCTTAGTCAAGTTTTTGGTGACCAATTGTTCATGATTAATTTTCCCATGTTCTTCTTTTGTTGTACTTGTGTTTTGGTCTGCGACCGTAAATAAAGTATTATTATTATATTAATAAATAAATTAATAAATAAATATTAATAAATAAAGTATTATTATAATATATAATGAAGTATTATTATATATTAGATTGCACGCAGGAATAACTTTTTGCTTTATTTAAAAAAAATAAGCAAGTATATCCAAGAGAAAGAATGTTATTTATTTATTTAATACCCTTATTATTTTTATAACTTATGGCTAAAATAGAAGAGTATTTAGACAGTAATCCTTCACTGCAGTCAATTAAAAGTGTAGTCTAGACTGCTATTTTTCAACTTTAAAAAAGTGTGGAATTGCTCAACCCGCATGCTACACAGAAGAATAACATTTTAGCGAGATCATCCCCCAGGAGTATCTGGCTAATCCTGACTGAGTCTCTCAATACTTCAAGTCCCAGCTGGTTTGTGATCATTCAACTGCATACCATTAGATTTCTTTTAAGTGTGTGACCAATTAAGTAACTTCCTCTATTTACTTTGCAGCTTCTTGAACAACAACCTGGATGTGATAAAACAGTAACAAATGGTTATTGTTTCAAGACCAATGTATTTTTATTCACTAAACTGTATAGATCAGATGTAAAATGTGATAAGAATTCCATACTGGACAGTATCCAAAACAGATGGTCTGCAGATGCAAAGAAGGATGGTTTATCCATTAACCTATACAAACAAACTACCATGACAAACAGAATAGAACAGCTGGAGTGGCAGACTTTGCCCAAGAAAAAATTGACTATAATGGTTTAATGAAATGACATTCATAACCGCCCATAACAATTTGCATCATTTATACTCAGAGAGGGGAATTATTGATAACTTTGTTATGTTTATATTGTGCTTTTACTTCAGGAGTTCAAGGTGATGTACAGAGTGCTCCTGCTTGCTACTTTTCAGTCTTGTAAAGTGGGTTGAACTAAGAAAGAGTGATAGGCCCAAAGTCACCCAGTGACCCTCCTTGGTGGAAGGCAGGCTTACACCTAGGTTCCTAGTGCCTGTCCAAATTGATCTGAACTCACCATTTAATGTGAACCACTGAGAATTTCTCATAAATCCGTTTGACTTATTGTACTTCGCTCAGTGCCTACAGAGGTCACTTCTATAAAGTCAAGTTGCATTCCACATGCAATGGGAACAATTTAACCATGCAGTTTTAATTTACTTTATTATCTCTTGCCTGGATTGCTCTAGTACAGGGGTGTCAAATTCATGTTGTCACATTGTCGTCATGTGATGTATCAGGACTTTTTTCCCCTTCGCTAAACCGGGGGTAGGGGTGGCCAGTGCGTGACGCATCCAGGCTGTGGGCACANTGATGTATCAGGACTTTTTTCCCCTTCGCTAAACCGGGGGTGGGGGTGGCCAGTGCGTGACGCATCCAGGCTGTGGGCACAAGTTTGACAACCCTGCTCTACACTTAACCATTCTTGGTGAAAGAGCTCTCATTCTCCTACTGGTTCCACAAGAATACAAGCTCTATCACCCTGTATATTGCACATAGAACAAAAAGTATAAATGGCATTTCTTTCCTTCTATGAAGTGGCTTTTTGCAGCAGTTGAAATAGTCTTATTGGGCTCCAGCAAGAACAACTCAGCTTAAAGGGCTCCTACCCTTTCCAAAACCCATATCCTACATATTGTTTATTTTAAGTTACTTCTTCCCCAAGTTAAAAGCTTTTATTCACTTCTGAAAAGATTTCTCTCATTTGCAACATCGCTATTCTGCTTATCTGTATAGTTCAGGGTACAGCAGAAGCATCTTAGCTAGCTTTAAGTGCTTCCCTGAAGGCAAGGATCCATTATGAACTATCCAGGTTTTTTAGGCACCCAAGTCTTCAAGTGTCAGAACAACAGAATGTTGCTCGCAACATATTTAGCTTTCAAGGATGGACTAAACTATTTCACAACAGATTTTTAGTTAATGTAAGATGAAGAAAAATGTACTTTCACAGCTAGAGTGGGAGACCTATTTATTCATTTTCCCCAGTGAAATGAACCCACAGATCACCTTCTGAATTAAATGTAAAAGGAAAGACTCATGAGAAGAGGAAGCAAATTTAATCTCTATAAATTTGACACAGTGCAAGTTTAGAAAGCCAGTATTGTTGTCCAGTTCAGTAAGTGTGACTCTGTTTTTCATTTGTTTCTACTTTTGTATCTATCAGATTTTTTTTTAGGAAGAAAAATTACTGTTCCTGTTTCACCTACCTTTTAATGACTAGAACAAAAACTTTAAGACTTGTGGGCTTGGCAACTTTAAGACTTGTGAAGTTGGACTTCCGGTTTGAGCTTCTTCGGCGACAGACTGAAACCTCATCTCTCCGAGGCTTCGATCTGTGCTCGCCACTGGAGTGCCCTGAGCCGGCTGGTTTTGGGGCTAAGCCACCCTGTGGAGGTGGTGAAGAGGGGGGGAGACAGCCTGCAGGGTTGAGGAGAGCCGCATCTCTCCTCCCCAGCTGGCCATTACTCCCTTTCCTGAAGGTGGTTGCAGCGGTGGTACAAATGGCCACCACAAGAATGAATTCGACCGGAAAAGGAAAATGTGCAGCAGAGGAAGATAAGAAGAGAAGTTTTGGTTGACTGGGTGCAAACGCAAAAGCAACAACAGTAAGGTACCGCTGGAATTTTAAACTTGACAAACATTGTTTCTCAAGAAGATTTTGAAGCTACGAAGGAGAGAGAGAAGGGAAAGGAATTTTTTTCTTTTTCTTCCTTTATACTGATAGCTAAGAGACTTAAGCAAGAAATTGGGAAAAAAATCCCACTCTGACATTAATAAGGCATCTAAGCTGAAAAAAGCCAAAAGAATAATAAAGATTTCTGGACATTTAAAAGTTTTTAAAAGCTGGATAGAAGAAAAAAAGAAATAGAAGGGCAGGATCTGGAAAATGGAGAGACTGCCTGGAATTAATCAATGGAACTGTAAATTAAAAGGAACTCAACAGTGAAATTTTAACAAAGATTCCTCAAAGATACATTTTAATGGAAACTTGTTCACAAAAATAATAGAACCCCCAGAAAGAGAAAGTGGGTAAAAAAAGAAGCAAGTAAAGAAAGCCTTGGATTATTTGGATTACTTGGTGACTTTTGTTTTTGCATCTAGATGACTGAAATTAACTGGGTGTTGTTGTATTATAAGTTTTTTACTTAATATGGCTTATTATCTTACTCTGGTATATGAAAACACTGAAAACAGCGCAAGTATAAAGACCAAAATAAATGAAAGCAGTATGTCACCATGAAGGGAAAAGTTCTTTGGCTTCGTGTTTCAATTCTTAGAATGGAGATCTGAACTATGAGAAGCAACAAGAAAACGCTTGCAAAAAAAGAACAAGAAGATTGGGACAAAGAAGAAGTCATCTTAATGATCAAATAATTTTAAGTAGGGGGGGAAGAAAAGGGGAAAGAGAGTGAAAGGTTAAAAACTAAAAAAAAACATCAAAAAAGAAGAATGGACAATTGAAAAGATAAGTATAATATTAGAAAGCAACAGAAGCGGGGATTACAGATGAGAAGAGTTAGAAGTAGAGAGACGAGGGGGGGGAAGGGGGAGAAGAAGAAGGGGGAAGAAGGCAAGGAAAAGAAGTTTAAAAGAAAGAAACAAGAAATGGTAGAAACGAGGGGAAAGATATAAGGATTGTAACCATAAGTTTGTTATAGAGATTAATGGGTGAAAATTTAATTGTAAAGGAATTCTGCAAAGGTACAAATAGCATTGTGTTATTACAAATAGACAATAATTTTTAAGAAATATGATGAATGGATAAAATATTTATTGTAATGTAGTGGATGTTTGTTAAAAATAAATGAATTAAAATGATTGAAAGAATTAAGAAAAGGACATTTTAAATTATTAGATGATTTATAAAATATAAATAAGAAATTATGGGAAAAAAAGAAATAAGTCCATGGAAAGTTTATAAGTGTTCCCAGGAATAGTATGATATTCAATTGAAAAGAAAATTGTTAAAGATGTTAAGATTTTAAATGCATATTAATGATAGAATTGAATGGAATGGAATGTGTGTTTTTATTTCACATATATAATATATATATATATAGTTTTGATTAATTCGAAGTTTTCTCCGGCAGTAAAATGGAAGTATCAGGGCTTTACTCTGAGAAGCACAGAGCCATTGAAACAAGCCTGAAAATGATGAATGAAACTTCCTCGAAACGTTTGCCTAGATACTTCCAATTTTAGCGGGAGAAAAACCCGAATAACCAAAAGATCCACCATACAAATACCTGCGAAACACCTCAGAAAACAATTTGTTACAAACTCAATACAGAAGCCTGGATGAGGCAGATGAGATTCGCTGAACGTTGCTACACAATTTAAAGCACTACAATGACGTGGGATAATACGCCGAAGGGGGAGGGAAAGGGGGGGTAAAGGACAGCTGTAACTGCATTCATCTATATATATGTTATAATATATATATAATATATATATATATAATATATTCTTTTTAAGAATATAGGTGTCTACATTTAAGAATGTACCAAGCAGAATCCGATTGGAAAGTTTATGTATTTATAATTGAAGCTATAATCTTTAAAGTTATACATTGAAGCTTAAATAAGAGCTTGAATCGATAAAATTAAAGGATATAAGATCATATTCTAATTGAATAACTAGAGGGGAAAATTTTGCTTTATAAGAAAGATTAATATGAAATTGTAACAGGAGAGGACAAAAGTATAAATATTAATGATTTGAAATTGAGATGAGATAATTAAATAAAGTTGAGAAAAAATTAAAAAAGAGGGGAAAAAACTATCTAGAAATAATAAATGGTAATAAAATATGGAATAGAATTAAAATGAGCTATGAATTGAGTTTTTGTGTCTGTATGAAGAAGTGATAAACTGGGACCATGCTTATTTCAAAAAAAGACGTTTTATATTTTATTTTGTTTTTTGTGAAAAAAAAAAAAAAGGCTTGTGGAGTTGAAGCCCACAAATCTTAAAGTTGCCAAGCTGGTGACCAATAGCTGAACCAGATTGTGTATTTTTGTCCTTGCTGTCATTCTTGCTTCTCTGAAGGGTAGGATCTAGGGCTCACCTGTTTCAACTGTAGCTCAGCAGCTCCAGAGGACAGGACATAACAATGGAAAGCTCTGGCAATCAGCAGCCTTTAAAGCAGGGGTCCCCAAGCTTGGCAACTTTAAGACTTGTGGGCTTCAACTCCATAAGTCTTAAAGCTGCCAAGTCCAAAAGTCTTCAAGTTGCAAAGTTTGGAAACCTCTGCTTTAAAGCATTATCTAGAAGAACAGCCTCATGATGGAAACTGTTTCTCAGTTCCTAAAGATTGCCACATCAGCACATCAGCAGTGTCAACAGCAGAAACCACGCGCTAATAGAAGCATTTGTTTGCTGCCTCATTCAAAGGATATAGCAATACCTTCCTTTCTTTCTTTTCTCCAACATCCACTTACTATAACAACATGTGCTATTTATTCTGTATTTCCTATCCCAGGTCCTTCTCTCTCTCATTCAGATAAGTCATGAAAGAAACATGGAACAATTTCCCCAACAGGTCGTACCTAACTTGGTATCTTCCAGATGTCCTGAAATCTCCTATCCAAGAATCCTAACTATATGTGTTCTGAGAAGTGTCGTAAAAACATAATCAGGGACTAGGTTAGACAAGACTGGGACAGTTGGATTGCTGATCTTTTACAAAATGATCCACATGCTGACACTCCAGTTCGGTTCTGGTATTTTTCCCAGCTGAGAAAAAGCAAATGAAGATAGTAAAACTACATTGGGATTAGTAGTCACATGTCACATGTCCAAACAATTGCTTATCTTGTGAATGCACCATTCCACTGTTACACTGAAGGCATCAGGTTAGAATTCACAGCAATGCCAGCTGATAGAAGAGTAATCAGCAATGCCCCCAAACTGAACTATTGTTTTTCACTATTCTAAAGCATCTTTATACAATTTATAAGGACTACTATTTAATCAATATAGCTGCTACATTTTTTTAGAACAGAGTCTTTCGGCCTCTGCCAGGTCTTGCTAGGAATCATGCTTAGAAAAGTGAAGCAGCACCATCGCAGTCATGACAACAGCACCTCGTGGAACCAGCTGTTAGGGGCTAAACAAGATGGACTGTCCTCTTTTCCTGCCTGGAAGAGTGGCAAGGAGTGCTGCAGGAAACCATCCTTTAGTATCTCGATCCCTCTGTTTGTCCCTAGGCATGAACTGGTTCTACTTAATTGTAACCCTGTGGAATTTGCACCAGGTAATATCTTTGGCTGTATCTATTACAATCTATTTCCGGATGACTTCTAGATGGACAAAAATATGTTCTTTAGTTGTGATATGGGAAATTCTGTCTTAGTTTCTTACCTGTACTGGGCCTGGAAGTGATTCTGCACAAAGCTTTGGCCCTTAGGAGGCTGAACAGTTGCTTGGGCATTTCCACTGGTGGAGCTCTCTTCCTGTCCAGATGGTGGCTATGGAAGAAACCAAGACAGAAATTGAATAACAGGAAGCATACCTGTTAGCTCTGAAACTCCACTCTGTAGAAACTCCATTCTGTAGAAACTCTTTGCCATCTTAACTCGGCTACCAGGATTTGGCACCAAAAATCTGAATGATTATTAGATGTCAGGAAATGGTTAGTCTTATGCTTCTAGCAGGAAACTGCTATACTCCAGATCTGGTAGAACTATTTGTTAAATCACTGTTTAATAAGGAATAGTCAATCTCAATAGCTTTGCTTTTTTTCTTCTCTGTCTCTTTCCATTGACTAATAAATGGAATTGCTTCATTTTTATTTTTATTTTTTTATTTTATTTTTCATTTGTCAATTACTTACAAAATAATAGCTATAAGTAAAAACATAGTTATGAATACATGGATACATATAAGAAAAATAAAAATATATTAAAGAAACAATAGGACAGGGATGGTAGGCACGTTGATGTGCTTATGCACGCCCCCTACAGACCTCTTAGGAAAGGGGTGAGGTCAATAGTAGACAGTNCCTACAGACCTCTTAGGAAAGGGGTGAGGTCAATAGTAGACAGTCTAAGATTAAAGTTTTTGGGGTTTGGGGAAAAAAAAACCACAAAGTCAGGTAGAGTATTCCAGACATTGACCACTCTGTTGCTGAAGTCGTATTTCCTGAAATCGAGTTTGGTGCGATTAACCTTGAGTTTGTATCTATTGTTTGCTCTTGTGTTGTTATGTCATACCTTCTTTCTTTCAATAGGAAAAATCTGTCTGAAAGAAGGGTGAGATCAAAGCAAATGTCATGTTTGCAAACTGTCAATTTAAATATTCCAGTAGAGTTTTTAAAATACATATGCATGTATACATCCTGTTCTATGAATTTGCCTAAATAAGTGAGTGGGTGCAAAAATTTAATTACTAGTTTAAATATTCAATGATTTATTTCTCTCCACCAAAGAAATAATAAACAAGCTGAATACTGCATACAAGACATTGATAGACTTGTGGGTGGCTCGGAGAACTGGCATATTTTGTTATGTACAGCCCATCTTTGCTATGGTTTATGGTTCTATAAATAAGCAATCTTGATATGGCCAGAGATAATCTAAAGCTATTTTCTTTTTAGTTAATACCCTTTTAACCTTTTTCTTGGATCCCCAAATGTAAGGTATATTTTCCAAGGTATTCAAAGTCATGGGATTGATTTAAACCTATTTATAATGCCTAAAGGGGGCACGATGGCTCAGTGGTTAAAGACACTGAGCTTGTCAGCGACAATCCGGGTTCGAGACCTGAGTGCCATATTACTGGGTGAGCTCACATTCTTACCTCAACTCCTGACAAACTAGCAGTTCAAAAGCATGCAAGTGCAAGTACAGTAGATAAATAGGTACCACTTTGATAGGTAGGTAACAGCATTCTGTGCATCTCGGCATACAGTCATGTTGGCCACATGACCACAGAAATGTTTTCAGACCATGCTGGCTCCCTCGGTTAAGAAATTGAGATGATCACCAACCCCTAACAGTTAGGATCAACTGGACAGAGGAAACCTTTAGCTTTATCTATAATGCCTATATTCTTGGTTAACTCTCACATAAACTTCTTTGCTTTCCTTTGTCAACTTCTAGTCTCCTTAGACATCAAATAACCCATTATTGTGCCCTATTGTCCTCAAGTATATGGTGTAATACTTTCCTCTGTAAAATTAGAAGCTGCCTATTTTCTCCTGATTTCAAGATTTATGTTGTTGTTTTTTTGTTATATATCAACCAAGTATAAAAGAGAGAACAGAATTTGCTGTACATACAAAGGAAATGTACTAAAAGGAAGTTAGTGAAAGAGACAAATTGCCCAATGTTTTCAAGAGGTAATATTTCCCTACGACTCATTTTTTTAAATTAATAGAATAAATTATATGACTGTGAGTAAAAGCAACCTTTCCCATTTGTATCCAGGGC
Source organism: Laticauda laticaudata (assembly GCA_004320025.1). Classification (NCBI taxonomy): domain Eukaryota; kingdom Metazoa; phylum Chordata; class Lepidosauria; order Squamata; family Elapidae; genus Laticauda; species Laticauda laticaudata. The sequence goes on from BHFT01003631.1 coordinate 40,062, forward strand.
TAGTAGAGAGATTTTTACATTGTCCAATTGGTATGCAGCTCCTGCTGTTCCCAAATTATTTTGACATAGTTGACCCCTTCTATCTACAATAGCAATAGCATATACATGCATAAGCCAGCTACCACCATTAAAATGCTAGTCCACTGGCACAGGAATTAAGGATTGCAATCCAGATATTGGATGTGGTTGCTACCTGCTATGACTTAGGCTTTGATTAAAAAAAAAAACATCGCCAGTATCCTAAAATAGCAATATATGAATGGGATCTTAGTGACCTCACATGCCAAGGGCTACACTGTTCTTCCTGCTAGGACAAAGGAGAATAATCTTTTAACGGGGTTCTTAAATGTAGCAAAATGAAGAGAAAAGAATGCAGGATGCCATTAATCAGACAATTTAGGCTGTCTGTAAAAGAAAGGAGTGGTTGACTCTTGACATGCAAAGAAAAACAGGCTGGAAGCATAACAGTTTACTGGCCAGTAAATTTTCTAACATTGCTTAAGCCCATGTCACACCGAACCAACGGATGCAAAGAGGATGTAAAACGGACAAAAAAGCTTGCCATCCGTTGCAACAAAAGGCTTTGCCATCCGTTTGGAAAACCGATGTTCTCCACGTGCCTCCGTTTGCTGCTCTCCTCTCTATCCGTCCAGCACTCCCTTTACTGGACATCCTTCAATACGTGCCCACAACAGTTGACCACCCGACAAATCACGCCTTTTCTGCGCGGAAAAGTGTATCTCAGTCTCGTCCGTTTGCTGTCAATCCGCCATGCATCTGGTTCGAATCCGTAAAGCGCTATCTCCTGCCTATGATCCGCCAGGTCCATCTGTTCTACCATACATCGCGCAACTCGCATCCACCCGGAGCAGGGAGGAAGCGGAACGCCGACGCAGAACGGATGGCAGAACAGCGATCCTCACACGGAAACACAAAGCGTTTTAAAACCTACGTCAAGAAAACGTCTCGCAGAGGCAGACCTATCTCGGATATGAATAAGAGTAGTCATACAGGATGCCTAGAGGATCCCTAGAGGATGCCTAGCGGAAAAAACCTGCCTATTTCCTATAAAAAGGGGGAGCAACTCATCTGCATCTCACTTTCAGACCAGCCAGCCCAGCTGTGCAGACCTCTGCAGCCTTCATCTGACTCTTCCTCTTCCACAGCATCCCAGTCATGTGGATTGTAACACAGTCCTTTCGACAGTCCACCATCGTTCTGCAACAGTCGAAGCCATCTGCCAGGCTCTGTGAACTCTACTGCGAGAAGAAAAAGAGGGCCGCAAAAAGAGTCGTGGTCGAAGATGGTTCACCAGAAGAGCGCAGAGGACGGACTTACAGCAAGCTGATGGTGGAGCTCAGAATGAAGACACTCGGCGCGTTCCAGAACACTTCATGAGGATGCCTCCAGCCATGTTTGGACCAAGCTTGTTGCAGGCGCCTGACCACCCAGTGACCACAGCAGAGCACTCAGATTCGGCCCAGCCTGGAACCTGGGCTCAAAGGTGGCACTCACTCTGTGCCACCTGGCCTCCCGGACCACCCTACAGGAGCATGCAGTTAGGGCTGGAGGTTGCCATCCAACACCATCAGCTAATTGTGTCAGAGAAGTGGTGCAGGCCTTCATCAAAAATACAAGGAGGAGCTCCTCCAGTACCCCTCCACTGAAGAAGGCTGGAAGAAGTTGCAGAGCAGTGGGTATCAGAAGTGGAACTTCCCACACCGTTGGAGCCATAGATGGCAAGCACGTGGCCTGCAAATTCCAACCAACTCAGGCCTCCACTTTATTTCAACTCCAAGGGCTTCTTCACGCATCGTCCCTCTTCGCCATGGTCGATGCTGACTACAAGTTCATGTACAATCAGGCTTCAGGCAACGGCTCATCTTCAGATGCCCAGGTATACAACGCCAGTGTCCTCAAGGAGGGGCTGGAACGCAACCTCATCGCGGGCTTCCCAGATCCAGACCCGCTGCCCACACGACACCGTGTCCGGTGCTCCTACTTCATCGTGGGGGATGACCGCCTTCTCCCTTCAGAACCTACTCATGAAGCCCTTCACCCTCCAGACGCCTCACCCGTAAAGAGAGGATCTTCAACTTACAGGCTGTCCAGGCAAGGCGGGTGGTGGACAACGCCCTTGGCATCCTGGCCAACAGGTTCCAGGTACTTCTCACCACCATGCAGCATAGCCCAGAGACCGTGAGGAGGATCATGGAAGCGCTTGCTGCATCCTGCACAAGCTCATGCGCACCCGCTACCCAGTGTTACAGGACAGGCTTGTGGACCGTCAGCAAGGCAATGGGACATGGAGCCTGGGGAATGGAGGCAAGGGCAAAACCTGATAGACACTGAGGATGTGCAAGGCCCCAACAGAGCCTCACGTGAAGGGAAGAAGCAGCGCAACCTCCTGAGACGCTGGTGCAACTCCCCAGCTGGAGCGGTGGAGTGGCAAGACAGGATGGTAGATGATTAATGGATGCTTCCTTCAGCCTGTCTCATCACACAGATGAGATTGGGCATGTATGTTGGGTGGGCCTACAATGAACAGGGCGTTTAATAAAGAGTTGTGTTTGTGTTGACATGTGTGGATGATTATTACATTATTTATGATAATAAAGGGCCAAAGGTGTGGCAGCTGGGAGGGTGGACCATACAGTCCTACTGGTGCTTGCACTGGAGGTTTAATCTATCCCACAGCTAATACCCATCCCAAAGGTATCCCTGCCATCCCACTGCTATCCTTACCCATCCCACAAGCATGCAAAGGCTTAAACCATTTCTAAAAGTTTCCACCAAGACTTTATTTAAAAAGAAATGAAGCAAGTGTATGAATCAAAAATAGACTTTATTAACAAGAAGCAATAAAACAAACATGAGTCTCTGGCACTCCTCTGGTCCTCAGTCTCAGGGGTGAAGGGTCCAGGTGCTGTGGAGGTGGCTGGTGCTGGAGTGCTTGTCATTCAGCTCCTCCAGAAGCAGAAGCAGCAGAAGCCCCAGCCCCAGAAGAGCGAGCCCGTGCTGCAGGAGCCCCAGCAGAACCAGAGTGAGGGCCAGGAGGCGGGATGGTAGCCCTGTCCCTCTTGCAAGGGCTGGCAGCAGATGGCTGAGGCTTGCTGTGCTTCTGCATGGTTGTGGGGTTGCTGGCTGGCAGGGAGGCTGGCAGGAACCAAGGCTGGCAGGCAGGCAGACAGCAAGGCTGGCAGGAAGGCTGGCAGGCAGGCAGGCAGGCACCAAGGCTGGCAGGCAGGCAGACAGCAAGGCTGGCAGGAAGGCTGGCAGGCAGGCTGGCAGGCACCAAGGCCGGCAGGAAGGCTGGCACCAAGGCTGCCAAGGAAGCCGGCACCAAGGCTGGCAGGAAGAGGCTGGCACCAAGGCTGGCAGGCAACATGAACCAAGGCTGGCAGGAAGGCAGCAGCAAGGCTGGCAGGCAGACTGGCTGTCAGCAAGGCTGGCAGGGAGGCTGGCAGGCAGGCTGTCACAAGGCTGGCAGGGAGGCTTGCAGCAAGGCTGGCAGGGAGGCAGGCAGCAAGGCTGGCAGGCAGACATGCAGGCAGGGCAGGCAAGGCAGCCAATCCGTTCGGCAGCAGATCTTTCCTCTGAATGGCGACCTGCTTCCGAGCTGCTTCCGTTATATCCGCGGGGCTTGCGCAATGCATCCTCCCCGCATGCGCAATTAACGCCAGGCATCCATTTAGGCTTCCGCTGTGCATCCGCTGTGCATCTGCTTCATCCCTGCGTGCATCCGTTCTGCATCCGCTATATCCGTTCCGCGTCCGCTTTGCTGCAGGCCCCCGGAAGCCCCCCCCCCCCCCCTCTCTGCCTCCCCCCCCCCCATGCGGGCATGTCGCCATCACTCCCATCCGCTGGGCTTCCTTCCGCATCCGAAATCTGGCATCCGCCTGCGTCCTCCCCGTGTCCGTGTTATCTGCTCCGGTTATGCAAATTTTTGCCCCTTTTGAGAGCGGATAACAATGGATGGAACATTTTGTTTGTCCGCTGTGTCCTTTTTGCATCCGTTGGGCGGTGTGACATGGGTTTTAGGCTAAAACAGGCTGTGTTGATATATTCAGAACAGTTTTTAACATTGTAAGGCAATTCTTTTTCTGCCACAGCTCTATACAGTTGTGCAAAAATGTAGGCATGTCTGGCCAATCTGCACGAATCTATGTAAGAAGAAGCTAATTTCTAGCAGCTACAGAGTTAATCATAACATCTTTCCCCGAATGTCCACAACTTATGTGCTGTTGTTCACAGATTCAAAAAAAGCCTCTGTAAATATGGCATGTGCAGAAGAAGTTGGAACATTGTTCTAGTTGATTCAGTGATACTTTTTTGATTGGACTGTAAAGTTGTAAATAAGACTCTGACTGATTTATTAGGCCCAGAGTACCATTAGCCTGGCAAAGACAACTTCACAACTGAACAAATACTCTGACCTTTCCAAACTCTCATCCTACTTGAGCAACTGCAGGCTTTTCTAAACAGCTGTCTGAGAATTTAAAAAGAAAAATCATTCACTCTGTTGGGGGAAGGTTATTAAAAACCTCTAAATGCTAGCAATTTCAACTTATTAAAATAGAAATTACTGACAGTCAAAAATATGGATATTCCTCTACTCCTCCCCAGAAAAAAAGAATCCCAATTTGCTGTGAAACTGAGACAAGTAAATGGCATCCATCCTTTGTTGTTCATAATCCACAGACCAGGCACTTTACTTTTGATGTATGATTTAACATAGTCTTGTGAATAATAAAACATGAAAATGGTGTGGACATAATTATGGGTTTCTCTTAGAAGTTGAGACATTATTGGATTTTAGTGATCCCTCAAGTAGATTATTTGCTTTAATTAACATCATGATCACATAATCAGTCATTGAGCCTATGTGAATGGAGAAAAGCACTCAGGCATTTTGGGTCACTATGTGCAATGAACATGGACAAGAAAAAGAAAAACAGACGGTTGTTTGAGTAGGAACAAAATAAAGGTAATAGTCAAGCATAGTAAAGGCTACAAAACTATCTTCAAAGAGTTTCATGTTCATTGTCCATGGCTGCTAATATTATCAAGGAAGTTAAGGTCCATGGGAACATAACCAACCTCCCTGAATGTAGCCACAAAAAGGAAATTGAGCCCAAACTGAAAAGACTTGTTCAAATGGTAGAGGATGATCCAAAGAAAACTTTGAAGAGGATCCTGGCTGAGCTCTAAGATCAAGGTACAACAATATCAAGTCACCGTATATTGCCATCTGACTGAAAGTGGCTCCCACATTAGGAGATTCAAGAAGATAGCACTTCTGAAAGACACAAAGAATCCACACTGGAGTTTGCTAAAATGCATGTTGACAAGCCACAGGCCTCCTTTGAACAGATGAAAGAAAATTAAAGCTTGTTTATACGTCACAGAGGAACTATGTTCATTGAAAAAATAATGCTTTTAAAGAAAAGAATTCTATCCCTACTGAGAAACTTGGAAGATGCTTCATAATTTTCGTGAGTTACTTTAGTGCCTCTAACACTGACTGGGTGCTTTTAAAATAACCTGCGAAAAAGTTTAGCTGGCACTGGAATGCTTGTCCACAGCTCTACAGTTTACCTAGTGTTGCTTATAAAACAATGATCTGCATGAGGCAAGGATTTTTTTTTTATTCAACCTTTCCACAAAAATAATGATGCAACAAAACAGAAAAAAAAAAACCCTGACAAGTCTGAAAAGCTTTAGAACAAGAGTTTTGGACAAATAAAACAAAAATTGAATTGTTCAGCAATACTAATACAGGGTACCTTTGGATAAAAAAAAAAGATGAAGCATTTCAACAATAGAACATTTTGCCATCTAATATGCTTTGGGGCTGTGTGGTAAGAAGGTAGAAGAGATCCAATTAAATATCATATTCTAGAAGCTTGTGTCCCCCAGCCTCACAAAAATGAAGCTGAAAAAAGGCTACATATTTCAGAAAGACAATAATTTGAAACATGCTTCCAAATCTACCATGAAATACTTCCTGAAAAGAAAGATAAAGTTTGGTATGGCTTTCACATTCTCCAGATTTGAATACTGCTGTTCATTGTAAAAGAGACCTCAAGCGTGCAAGAAAAGCGAAGTATATTTCTAAATTAGAAGAATTCTTCAAGGAAAGCAAAAAAAAATTTCAAAAGCAAACTTAGGTACCTGATATAATCATTATTCTTTAGTGATTATGAATGTGTAATATTCTTTATGAATGTGTAAACAAGTGCATAAATAGAAGTTTAACAATGTACCATGTAGAAGTGGTGTAAGCTTCTATTCCCTTAGGAACTCATTACTACATATAATTTTATCAGGGGTACCTAAATTTTGCTTGCATCTGTATGTAGATGCAGATAGGTTCTTTTCTTACACCCATTGAATTCCAGATTGGAACAACAAAATGTATGAATCAGATACTATTTTTCAGTGAGATGATAACTGATCTTTTAGGCCTGAAGTAGAGTAGGCTGGATGTCGGCATACATGCAATTAACTTAAAATAAAAGCCTATTTTAATGTAACTAAGCCTAAGGCTTATAAACCTATAAACTTTCCAAATGCCCTGTCTTGTTTCAATTAGATTAGTGTAAGTATCAGGTCACAGAAGCGGTGTGTATTAAAGTTCTATTGAGATAGCAACAGTGCACAAATATGCACACATAGGATCATTTAAAATGAGATAATATGGTTTACATGGTTAACTGCTTCACCCACTTCCATTTTATTAAAATGGTTGTCAGCCTTTTCCATACACACATAATTCATATATTTGCAGCTTCATGAGATTCTAGACTCATGATGGCAAACCTATGACACACGTGCCACAGGTGGCACGCAGAGCTATTTGTGAAGCATGCGAGCCGCAGGCAAATTTACCTCACTGTGCAAGTGTGCACCTCCCTGCTGATTTTTGGCCTGTTTGAGGCCTTTTTCAGCCTCCCAGAGGCTTGAGGAAAGCCTTTGCAGGCCAAAAAATAGGCCCATTTCATCACTTCCTCTATTTCCAGAAATACCGGAAGTGACAAAATGGGCCTACTTTTCAGCCTGCAAAGGCTGCAGAAGTTTTACTCAAATCTCTAGGAGGCCGAAAAACGCCTCAAACGGGCCAAAAATCAGCTGGGAAGTGCAGTACAGGTGAGGTGGGCAGTGGGGGGGGGACATGAGGGGATTGTGCGCTCAGGCACAGGGGGCGTGGGGAGGAGCGCACATGCATTGCCTTCTGGGTGCTGGCACATGAGCGTGCAAGCATGCACACATTTTTTGGCACAGGAGCCAAAAAGATTAGCCACCACTGCTCGAGATAGTATTGAAGACAGCAACCTTTAAAGAACTTGGCATTAGCCAAGGCCAGTCTGGCTGGGAATTCTGGGAGTTGTTGCCATCAAGTTAGTGAAGATAGTTGGTGAAATAAAACTCAGTAACCTATTATTATCTCAAATTATAGGTTCAACTGAAATAGCGATCTCTCTCTTCTGAAATTTCAAAGACTGGGAAGACAAGGAAAGGGCCCTCCATCCTCCTGTACTGAAGGAATAGTCATCAAGTAAGTACTTAATGACGCAAGAAAATAAGCTATCTTTATTGATCGCAGCAATCTAAAAGGGCCTGTGGAGGTGATATTAGACATGCTACTTATCCCAAATTCCATAGCCACAATTTGCTCTTAAGCTCAAAGCAAAACAGTACAGAGCATACATAAACAAATGTGATGGTCACTGACTGTACCTAATAGCCATATAATACATGGTCCCACCTCTATGATACAATATCCTGAGATATCTTATTACTCATTAAATATTTTGAGAAAATTACTACCATAGGATTATCCAACCTTTTGAGGACTGTAAATATATTGGAATTTTATTCTTTTGTACCAACAAAAAGAGCACAGATAGCTAAGGGTAGCTAGCCACAGCAAATATATTTTGCTGTGAGTGAAAAGGCAAGTGGGTGAAACTAAAATCAAAGAAATTTAGCCAGGAATCTCATTATATATGACAGAGATAAATTGTGTTATTTTATCTAATTTGGGATCATTATCCCTCCAATCAAGAACTCTGTTTTTTCATGCACTGTACCCCAAAGGCACAAAAGCTATTCCTTTTACTTACCTGTTTCACACAAAATATCACACAAATGTTTAATCTTCTGTCCTAATCCCATTTTCTTTGCAATACCCCACCTCAGCCTCAGCCTTCCAATTCCTCTTTTTATCATGTTAAAGCATCAGGCCACCTCCCGCTTCATGTTCAAGCATCCGTCATTTCTAGGTAGTGGGAACAGACCCTCTACTGAATCTGGTTTTTTTAATGTTCTGGTTTATATTTATTTTTTGAATAGTGAGGATCAGTATTTCAATATAAATACTGATTGTTAGCAACTTCCAGGCTGCATCAAATCAAACAGGACTGGAAAATTAAACCCCCATGGAAATTCATGTTAGAATAAGTAACTTATTGAAGAAAATTGGGAAGCTAAAAAAAATTTCTTCATCCTTCCTGCCCTGTAGAATTTTGGGCCCCACTTCCGAGCAACATAGCCTGTTTCTACCAGTCTTCATTTTTGCAAAGGTCAGATTTTTTTATTTTTTAAAAAATACAGCGAATGAAAACTAAGACTTACACAAATCAGTCATCATCATTTTATTTATAAAATAATGACCACTGCAACACCCAGATTCATTCTATGAGGGAGGTGAGTGGTTTCTAAATATGGATGGATGGATGGATGGATGGATGGATGGATGGATGGATGGATGGATGGATGGATGGATGGATAAAGAAAGAGAGCGAGAAAACCCAGAATTTAGTTGGCAGGTATAGGAAATCAACTCTTTATTTCAAAGCACAGCTAGCCATTTGAAAATAACAAGTAAAGTTAAAGAAACTTAATCTTAGACACATTAGACAGCAAGAACAGTCTACGAATATAGTAAATCCTGTGAGCATTCTATTACTTTCATTCTACAATGATGACCATAGATAGACTGATCTACCTAAACGATTGTTTTTCAAGGTTTTCTCAAGAACAGGAGCAGTCTAAGCAGTTCTAGTATTTAAATGTAGAACCTGTGTTAGTGAACTGGTAGTTCCAAACTGGTAATTCCTGGTAGTTCCAAACAACCTAAGATTTACAGAGAGTTATAGTTAAGCAGCATCTGAAGGATCACATTTCCTGACCTTTCATCTAACTTAAAAGTGGATGATATCAAACATTTACTTTTAAATTTTCAGGCTAAAAGGATATCCATAATACACAAAAGAAAGAAAAGAATAGTATGAATTCTCCTACTTCACAAAGTAAGTCATCCAAATTCATGACCCTAGAAGCAGTTTCTGGAAAGTATCCAAGTGAGTAAAACTTTTATGGACTAAGGCCAGTGTAACTGAAATTCCAGTAATCACTTTTTTAAAAAAGAAAGAATGTGTTTTAGGGAAATCACTAAGAATCAGAACATCAGCTCAAAATATACTCTGCTAGTTTACTTGATATATACTGTAGGATATTGCATAATAATGTCCTTACAAGTTCACCAACTCTCAGTTTCAGGACAATTTATTCTCTTTGATACTTTTCAAAGCATCATAAATGAACAGCTTGATACCACAGTTGTCTGAGAAGAAACAGATGAAAACTGGGTGTCATGCCCCAAAAGACAAGTATCTAATTTGTTTCATCACCGGGGCAGGATGCACAAGATTCTAACTTTGATTATATTATAAATGTGACTTGTATTTATACAAAGCAATAGCTGAAATTCTTGGTTTCCTTAACTTTTCTACAATAATCCCACATATCTGAGTTCTTGTATTTTTGGAAATCTATTCTTGCAGTTTGTTGCCTAGTTAGTCAAAACTAGTTTGATACTTAGTTAGGGAAAAGCAAAAAATGAACAAGTACAGGATATGATGATGTCCCAAGCGGGTAACATTAATATTATAGCTTTCATATGAACCGTTTAATATTTTTGATAGTGGATCTGAAAATCTTATCCTCATTTAATTTCATTTGCTTAGATTTACTGAGTTGATTCAAATTATATGAAATGCTTATTTTGTGTGCACATTTGTCCTGGTCGAGTAGCAAGATAAAATGAGAAGACAGGAATCCCCTGTGAACACTGTGCTGTGTCTTCATGAAACAATAACAAACCTAGCAGAAAAAGCCACAATGGTATAATTTGATTTCCATACCATGATTTAAAATGCTTTTCATATTTATCCATATACAAATTAATATTTTTTTAGCTTGAATGTGAGGGATTTCTGCACCTGAACAATATTTCTTTCATCCCAGCAGACACAGTGAATGTATCATTGACTGAATCATGATTTATTGAAGTGAACAGTCAATGGCTTGTTCATCTGACATAACTTTATTACTGTGCAGTTCAATATACATATCAAGACAGGCAGGCAGGCAAGCAGACAAAGGAGTTTTGGATCCTAGCATGCCAACTACAGAATATTTTCCATCTAGAGCATTAGTTAGTATCAGGATTCATTTTATATTTAAGCCAAAGAAAGACATGACTTTTTGTCCAAACTCTGATCTGTAAGCTGTTTTATTGTTGATTGCTCTGTATTGATTATGATGCTGTATATTAATACAGTATGGGGACTTTGGAAAAAATGCAAAGAAGAGCAACTAAGATGACTAAAGGTCTGGAAACTAAAACATATGAAAAACAGTTGCAGGATTTGGATTTGGTAGTCTAGAGAAAAGAAGGACTAGGGGGGACATGATAGTAGTCTTCCAGTATTTGAGGAGCTACCACAAAGGAGGCGGTCAATTTATTTTCCAAAGCATCAGTAGGCAGGACAAGAAACAATGGATTGGAAGCTAATCAAGGAAAGAAGCAACATGGAATTAAGGTGAAACTTCCGAACAGTGAGCATAATTAACCAGTGGAACACCTTGCCTTCAGAAGTTGTGGATGCTTCATCACTGGAGATTTTTAAGAAAAGACTGGGCTTGTCTGAAATGGTATAGGGTCTCCTGTTTGAGTAGGAGGCTGAACTAGAAGACTTCCAAGGTCCCTTCCAGCTCGTGTGTGTGTGTGTGTGTGTGTGTGTGTGTGTGTATGTGTAGATTTGATATCCATGACATTTTATGGGAATTTTATAAAAATTTCATCAAAGCGACACAATTATGTGAACCTAACAGTTAATGTTTGTTTCCTTTCAAACATTAGGCTGGGAAAAATTCCATTTTAATACTTTACTTGGCCACCATCTTGGAGTGCATAAATCAGGAGGGGTTGGTTTAGAGCCTGTCTGCAGAAACACAATTCTTCTGAAACAAGAACAAATCTTCTTTCTTCTTCCAAGTACTCAGTGCCTTTAACTTAAGTCAGTTTTTATATTTTGTGATTATGTTTGTCATTCTATTTCCAAAGAAGTAACTCCCTAGCCACCTGGGGATTATAAAGTTCTTGCCCCATACTTAGAAATCTAGCACTGCTTTATAGTACTATTATAACCTATATTATTAAAAGAATGGAGGAGAAATGTTAAAAAGTGTACTCCAGTCTCATATTCTTGTACTATCTGCAAAACATCCCAGGTGCTTGGGATTATTATAGGATGGCAACAGCTACTTGTAGAAAAAAATTTTACTCATATAGTTTGGAAACAGTAGATCGAATCATTGCTGACCAAGAAGTAAAGATTTAATATATCTGTGGAGATTTTCAGCCATCCAGTTCATGATTGTCACGAAGGTGCTTTTTCAAGGGCAACTGGACTTTCTGGTTTCTCTTTGAAGGCACTTTGCTTCTCATCCAAGAAGCTTCTTCAGCTCTGAAGAAGTTTCTGGGATGAGAAGCGAAATGCCTCCAAAAAAAACCCAGAAAGTCCAGTTGCCTCTTGAAAAAGCACCTATAGGCTTAATATATGTATTAATTGGAAACTGAGTAATCAAAACTTGCTAGAAAATGTTCCACACCAGTGGTGGTATTCTACTGATTCGGCCTGGTTCTGCTAAGCTGGTAGTGGCGATGTGCAGTGGAGACCAAACCGGTTCACTCCACTGCTTTACTGTTGGACCCACCTGCCCGCCTGGGCTCCCATATTCACCTTTATCCTCTGCTTTTGAAGCGCAGCTCCTTTGCTGCGCTTAGCAGAGTGCAGCGCGGCAGCTGCTGAAGCAACTGGGAGAGTGCAGGCTCACAGGAGGTGAGTTGGAACACCTCTGCACCTGTGCAAAGTACATGTTTAAGCATATGCGTGCACGCAAAGCACACTCACCAAGCCACGCCCACCGAATCGCAAAACTTTTTGAATCCCAGCACTGTTCCACACTCGTTCTTGGCCACAGCTCTCTAGTCCAAAGAAGACAAAATGCATTCCATCAAACTTGTACAAGTTTATAGTAATAGCCTCTTTCTGAGTGTGCTGAATGCATAAGGCATGCTATCTTACAATTTGAATTCAGAAGAAATGCTTTGGAATACGAAAGTAAAAAGCAGCATCTGTCTTCAACTTAGTAATGCAGTTGGACAATCCTGGAAATACATGTAGCTGCTGCAGTGAAGAGCAAACTGGTTCTGTATATGCAGTCCTATGAATTTCAAAACTGTTGATATTTCCAACTGAAAATGAAATATTGTACTGCCCTGACTCGCAGTAATGCAAATTACTTCGATGCCTTCAGTTATTTGGATCTGAAGAACTAAAAATTACCCACTTTCATCTGTTTATGTTTCTCCACTGAGATGATCTGATCCCCATATCACTACTGGTACCTATGCAGTTCAGGACAGGCACTATAAGCTGAATGCCTGAATCTGGAATTTCTACCCTTGAAAAATTAATGCAGCAGTTCTCTCAGAGCCAATTTATTCTAGGAGTATTTCTCCATATCTGACTTACTTGAGTGGCATAAAATGCATTTCTCAATATCTCCTTCTGATATTATTTCTTCTTCAATGCAACAGATGTTTCCCCCAAGATATATTTTGTAATGCATCATTGCTGAATACAATTTTTGCATGCAGTTGAGTTCTGGGCATTCTAAACTAGTAGAATAATTCTTATTGATGGAAGTGACTTGAAAGCCCTAGAACTGGTTTTGAAAATATATTTCCACCTTCAGCTTTCATCAAATATCAAGAGAAGATGGAGGAGAGAAGGAACTTAATTTCCAGTTTCCACCTTAGGATAACTGCATACTTACAAATAATGTACATATCTTAAAAAAAAACTCTCTGGTTTTTCCATTTGAATATAAATATAAAAAATACACATTTTTAAACAAAATCTAAAACAGGCTTTTCTTATATCTCTTAAAAGAACAGTATTAGATTTGTGGATTTTGGCATGAACTTGGGCTATGAACTGAAATGATAAAATACACACAATCTTACAAACTCCTCCCACTTCTCCTGCAACTACATTATACATTGAGATAGAGACAGATCTTTTCCTACTATTGATTTGAAGTGCACTTTACCTATTCCCAAGTGAGTAGAAAATGTATTAATATAAAATTTGTCTTTGTATTACTGATTCTATCCTGATTTTCTTCCTTACTTCCCTGTTACTGATGTAACCTTTAGCACAATATTGTACAATATTTTTTATGCTTTTGGGAGTATGGATTAAAGATAGAAGAGCTAGCGGTTCTCTCCAAGATCCCATTCCCACCCTTATATTAGTTCAAAAATTCAAAAGAAAGATCCAGAAGACTGGGAGGTTGAGTTGCAGACCCCAGTAATTCAGATGTTGCCACCTAACTACAATGATGATCTCAAACTGGGATTACAGCTGGATCCTTTGTGTGCTATATCAGAAGCAGATGCAGCATCCAGATTGCTGATGGGGGTGCTTATTTATGTCACCTTGTATCTATGCTGAAGAAGCTCCATGCATGCTTAGACTTAGAATAACTTTATTGTCACTTTGAATGTACACTAATCGGCATACATTAAAATGAAATTTCATTGCGTACGCAATATGCAATGATACTGGTATGTATCATACCAGTGAAATAATTTGCCTCTAAACAACTGAGGATCCTGCATTGTAACAGACCAAGTTAATCATGAAGCTACGTGTGTTACACAGATTTCATCCGGTAGAACTTCTTTGGGGTGGTGATAGGGAAACTCACTGTAGTAGTACACAAAAATAAAAAGCCTAAATATGCATCTGTCCATCCTTTTAGGAAACCAATAACAATTCCTGTTTTAATGAACCTTGGAGTAAAATTATTTTTCTCATGTTTGGATTAGTGCTACCATCCATGCTGATGCTTTCAGTCTTTCTACCTGATGCTAGTCCATTTTGTTGTATAAACACATACATTTATATGGATATGAAACATGCATGCAGACCCCATATAGAATTTGTAATTATTCAAGGCTGCTTTGAAGATCCTTGTGGCTAAACTATAGCTTATAAATAAATAAAAATGTAAAGATTGCAAGAAAAAAGGAAGTTTGGCTACATCCAGCAAACTGCATTAGTCAGCTTCCCAAATTACTGTACAAACCCATTTACATCCTAACAACTAGGCTGACAAGAGCAGTCATCGTAGTTAATTGCTACATAGCAGGAGGTATGCCAGCCAATGCAGCCAAATACAGAACTTTGAACCTCTTCATTTCTCAGGCATATATACATTTATCCATGGAAATTAATGGAAACAAACTTACAGGTTGATATTTGATATCTCCATTAATGTTCTAGATAATGACATAATGTATAATATATTAATTATACATTAATATAAATTTATGCAGGTTCTTTTTTCCATTTAAGTTGAATCCCCCCCCCCAATTCTGCTTGTATTCACTAATTTATACGTTCACTAATTTATACTCATGGTTAAAAGGTAAATGGTAATGAAAGATGGCAAAAAGTTTGAGAGAGAATGGTGTAACTCTCCCACCCAAATATCTGGGAATCCACTAGGAAAAACTGACAGCATCTTGGAAAGCATAAATTTTCCGCTATGCTATCATGCTATTGATACTTAGGTGGAATAATTCACCTCTTTTGTTTCTTGCCTGGCAGCATCTGGAAAAAAAAAAAAAACCAGGGTTCCCCATTATCTCCTCATTGGGCAAGAAAGTCAAACCTTCTACCTGCAACATATTTTGTTCTGAACATGATCTATGATGGAGAAACAGAAGTATAAAGAATAATATTTGTATGTGTGTGTGTGTACACAAAAATGTATTGATTATGGCAAAGCCAACACATTCTATAACTCAGTACTAACAATAATCCCATAGTTTACTGGTGGATGGATTTTCTATACAGTTTGTACATATACCCAACTCTCCCTTACTGCACTTATATGCATCCATACTCCACTTTTTAATATAGCATTTTCCATGGTGAATGTGGGAAAAATCCATTCTAAAAGTTCAGAGATTGAAAGAGTTGAAGAAAAGTTAGTTGACCTTTCAACCTAGGCAACAGTTGGAGACAACCAAAGCCTGGAATAATCAAACATCAATGAGTCTATTAGGAGGGAAATTTTCTCTCTGAGGCGAGTTTTTTATGAAGATACTTCATCTTCAATTTTTCATGTTTGTATTATCACCTCGGAGGCCAACTGAAAGCCTGATATGACCAAAGCTCTAGGCAGGGGTGGGATTCAACCGGTGTTACTACTGATTTGGTGACTACATTTTGTGTGCACATGTGCGCTTTGTGTGCACACATGCCAGATGTGCACTATGTGCGCATGTAAAAAACCTTAAGCTATGCTGTCCGGACAGCTGAAAAGCGCTGTGAGTGGGTGCACAGTATTTGAAAATCCTCTTCTTTCTTGCTTTTTCAACCTCAGCTGTGCCACGCAGAGGAAATAAAGGACAGGTAAGAACCTGGGCAGGTGGGTGGGCCAAACAGCAGCAGACACAGAACCAGTTCGGTGTCTGCTGCTCTTCAGAGCTACCGGTTCTATAGAACTGGGCAGAACCAGTAGCATCCCACCCCTAATTCTAGGTTACAGAAACTAGGCTGAACTCCAGTGAACAATGAAGCTAGGTGCAGGATAGATTCTGTTTTACTTTGCTGACTGAGATTGAAGTTATCTAAACTTGTTTTAGACTATGAGTATGCATGAGAAAAAGAAAGACAGACAGAGACGCTCAGTATAGGAGGTTTGGAAAGAAACTGTTCATTTATTTAATCTATCTATCTATCTATTTATCTATCTATCTATCTATCTATCTATCTATCTATCTATCTATCTATCTATCTATCATCTATCTATCTCATGCACCTTCTTGATAGGTCAGGCCTGAAAGGAAAAGGTTTTGCCATTTATATCTTACCTGGTGTATCAGGAGCAGAGAGAATTTTTCTAGCTGGTAATAATGTATTTAGTTTGCTCTCTCCAAAAATTGGGGAGGGTTTGAAAGAGACTTTGAAGAGGAACATTTAAAAAAGTCCCTTGGGGAAACCAGCAAGAACCCAAGCTACCACCTACCATGCATTATTGCACCATGCACCATTACACCCAAAATAATATCACTGCCAAAAATCTTGCTCTTGATGCCATCACTAACAGAGAAGGCCAGTGTTAACTTTCTGCTTGTGGCTCTGTGTTGTGTGTTATGGTATTAAATGCAGGAAGTTTCAGCCACGCAAGCTCACCAGGTGATTTTGAGTCAATATTGTCTCTCATTCAAATGTACCCTGCCAGGATTAGCTGTGAAAAACATTGAAGGAGAAAGCCTATTTTCTGCACAATATGGGAACATTTTCAGTATGTATCCCATTTCTGAAAATAGCATTTGATGCTATGTGTACGTTAAAGTGGTACAGGTAAAATACCAACATAAATTGCTTTAATTTAATTGTATAGTGATTACAGTCCAAAAATGGGCCAAGTCCAAATAAACCAATTCCAATTATAATAAATTACCCATTTAGGTTAAGCATGAGGATCTGAATAATGGGAGGAAGGAATTAAACCATAATTGACTTGCCTCTTGGACTATTTGTCTCAAGCTCAACATGCACACACATATTCTATTATGGCCACAGGGTGAGCATTTCTACTTTGGAATCCTCTTCCACAAATGGCTCAGCTCAAGGTTCCTCCAGCATCAATGTTCTTGCTGAATGACTCTAAAGAGTCAAAGCTTCCCTCTGAAAAAATAAGAATCCAGCGAATATGAAAATGCCTGCCTTTTTATCTTCCTTCAGGATTAAATTAGCATCCTGGACAAAAAGTCTTGAATGAGTGACATGATGAGAATACTAATGCAATCAACTGAGGGACAGATTGGTGAAGTGTAATAAATACTGGCTACCCACAGAAAGGCGACTATTTAACAGATGTGTTGAGATACTAGAACCCCCGAGCTTCAAGACAGCTGTGCTTTCTGAACAAGGTTTGTCCCAGACTCAGTAAGAGGATTAAAGTTATGATGGAACACATAGTGATCATTTCTATTGCCCATGTAGGTCACTATATTTCTGGGAATTGAAACCACAGATAATCTCACCAAGCAAATCATAACTCTGTCACATTGGTTTCACTGCAGAGTTTTGACTTTAGGAACCCCAGAATTGTACAATTTGAAAAGCTTTGTTTCAGTTGACCCAACTTCCTGAATGTTTATTATGGACCTGGAACAGAGGATAAAAATACCACAATCTACTTTTCTGACCTGATTTGCAGACTCCATCAAAGTGATCTGCTGTTTACATGCTTTGCAGCCTTCCTCCCCAAACCAAAATCACCTTTGTTACTTACAGAAAAACAGATTGCAAGAGTTTCTCCTTTCAAAGTCATTCTCTTTATTGACAACTAGGGAAATGCAGACTTTTATGTAGAAGGAATTCAGTGTCACTGCACTGCTTCATAAAAGCAATATTTTCACATCAGGATAAGTTAAACATTCACTAACCTCAATTATCATAAATAAAAGCTGGGGATTTCCTTTGGCTGAATATTGAAAATGCCTGTTTGTATACTGCATGTGTAGGAGGGCCAGGCGTGCGCATGTGTAGGAGGGCCAGGCGTGCGCATGTGTAATGAAAAGAAAAGAAAAGCAGAAGAGTGAATGTGGGAGAAAGATATACATTAAGAATGGATATACCTGTGCCTTAACTTGACTCTATCAATGCAGAAAATTATATTCCCTACAATCCTTTAGTTAGATGTTTTTGTTTGTTTTGAATATGCAAGATTCAGTGTCAAGGGTTATCTTAAATGCTGCAGAGCACTAATAAATAACAAACAAGTGAGTTTCTGTTTCATTCATATATGTGCGTTGTTTGGAGAAAAAATATAGTCAACTGCAAGTACCAGCCAGAGGCACTTCAGCACTTCCTCCTAAAAATGAAAACAACTGCAAAAAGAGTAGGTACATGGAACTGCTTCTGTATCACAATCACCTGCCAGAGTTAGAGTTAACAGACGTGCAAGGGCTTATGTTGCACAGGCGTTGCAATATTCAGGAGCAAGAGCGTGAACGTGGGTCTTCAGACCTTCGAGGTGATTTGGAGGAACTGTCAAAACCAGAACTTTTGAGAAGTCACCCCATCTCAAGGCACTGCGATGAGCTAAAGTATTACCAGCACCCTTGCTGCCCAGGACTCCCACAATCCCCAAATTCCGACTGGAGCAAATCACAACCAGAGGCAGAGCAAGATATGAGGCTGCACTATCAAGCGCTTAACTCAGCAGGGTGCATTACTAAGCATTCACCCTCTGCAGGCACATTGTGGCTACTCTGCGACTGAAGAGCAATCTATAAAGACAGAGAATCTTGCTCAAAATGTAAACAAATTGTTAAGAGCATTAGAAGGCAGGAGGAACAGGTTAAGGAAAATGGATCTTCCTCTTGCTTCTGACTCATCTCTCAAGCTACACTTGTGGACTGTTTTGGACCTCTTCTCTGTCACTATAATTTTCTCCCAGAATCTGCTTCCAGACAGATGAATATGGCCGCTATTATGTCCTTAAGATTTATTTTATTTAGAAAAAAGAGATGGCAATAGCATAAGGTTTACATATTAAGATAATATTTTCTGGACAACCTTTTTCTAGGAATAAGGCAGAAAATGACAATATAAAAACTTCCTCTGTTAGTACCTATAGATAAAAGTTTCCAGGTAGGAAAGTGTGTAACAGCTACTGTATCTCACCAGATTATATATGGATGTGTTAGCTTCCAAGTAAGAAGCATTTGTTCTTAACAATAAGATCAGAGCTGAGTAAAAATATTTGAACTTGTTATAATTCCTGTAGCATTAGAACTCAAAGAGAGCTAATAGTTCTGTATGAATTATAGTAATAATAACTTTCTATTGGGGCAATAAGTGGCAGCATTTAGAGTGTCCTCAAACTCATCTTCACCTTTTTATGCTGTCCATGAAAACCAACTCACAATTTGAAAAATATAAATATCCAATAGTTATGCTTTTAAAAATAAACTTCTGCTCCTTACTATTGCAGATATTTGTTATAACCTTATACAATGGGATTGTTACATCTATCAGCAGGCAGTATAGTCAGCAACTTAGGAGCCATTGAGACTTTTAAAAAAATTAACATGAGTTTATACCATTCCTCATATTGTAATATTAGACTTCCACATTTAATGCAAGCTGGTTTCTATTGATGAAAAATGGAATCAATTGTTCACAGATATTTGACTTATTTGGTCGTGACAGATAAGAGCTCAGAGGATCTTCCTGATCCTTCCTAGAAATTCAAAAAAAATCAGCAGCTGAACATTTCAACAGACTAAGTTATGTTATTATAAAACCTGTTTAAAAGTTCTGAACCCTGCCTAGATGGAATATTTCCTTAACAAGCTCCTAATATTTTAAATTCTAATTTCCATGCAGATACCTCATTAAAAAGGAGGAAAAATCCATTATTCACAAAGAAATTCAGAAAGATAGAGAATAATTTGGGAACAAATCCTTAAAGATTATGCTTCTCTATCAATATACATGAAGACCACAATTTATTTTTTAAAATAACTGTAACTTTATCATTCAACCCTGTTTCTTTTTTTCAGTTAATATGGTTACCAATTTGTCACCCTCAGTTACAGGCATTTCTCCCCTCTTAAGGAACACAACAATAGCCATGAAGATCTGCTGACACAGTTAGTGATTTTCAAGGAAAATGTTGTAAAATGAGAAACAGGTTCTCAGATACCTGCCTGGGGAAGAAGAAACAAAACTTTGTCTCTGGTGCTCCCATATTTGCCCAGGGCTTCCTGCTAATCACATTTTGACAACTGCCATGTACACAGATAGGCTATCTAGACAAAAAGCATCTGATAAACAGGCACACATAAACACAAATGAATGAGGCATGTTACACACAAAGGTTAACAGGCAACTTTCTTCCTATTCCTTTGTAGCACTAGTTAGCCACAAGTTATTGGTGGGCTGAAAGGTCTAATGTTAAATTCTTAGAGGAATGTGTTATGGATCATTATGCAGCCTGCATCAGGGATGTCAAACTTGATTTCATTGAGGGCAATGGTGGGATGCAATTTTTTTTTTACTACTGGTTCGGTGGGCATGGCAGGGGAAGGATACTGTAAAATCTCCATTCCCACCCCGCTCCAGGGGAAGGATACTGTAAGAAGTTTCCTCCTCACCCCACTATCTGCTTTTCAGCTCCATTCTCCTGTGCAGGGCAATAAAAGAAGACCCAGCCAGTCATCTGGGACTCGGGAGGCAGATAATAGATGGGGCCAGGACCAGTCAGAGGTGGTATTTGCTGGTTCTCTGAACGACTCAAAATTTCCATGACTGGTTCTCCAGAACTGGTCAGAACCTGAATACCATTTCTGATTCAGGGCCACATCAGGGTTGTGTCTGACCTCGGGTGCTGGGTGGGCATAGCCAGTTCGACATCATTTGTTTCGGAAGCGCCTGCAGGGGCCTCTTGCAGTGTTCTGCCAGTGAAAACGAAGCTCAGGAGGGCTGCATGTGGCCTCCTGAGCTCTGTTTACAGCTGCGATGGCCTGCTCCAGTGCTCTGCCAGTGACGGCTTCCCGAAGTCCATTTTTGCTGGTACACGCACCGCAGATCAGTCCTTCGCTGCTTCCAGGAGAGCTCTGTGGCCAGATCTAAACAGCCCACAGGCCAGATCCAGCCCACAGGTTTGACATCCCTGGCCTACATGATCTTCATAGAATCCTAGAATTGGAAGGAGTCCTGTAGGCCATCTAGTTCAATTCTTTCTACCTAAAAGGGTTTAAAGGTTTCCCTTTTCCAGTCATGAATGATTCAAAGGGGCAGTGCTCATCTCCGGTTCTCAGCCGAGAGAGCCGGGCTGTTGTCTGACAAATACTTCCAACATCTGCCAGAAGCAGGAAGGAAATTGTGTTCTCAGTTGTTCATGTGGAAAAAAAAGGAAAAAACACCCTCAAGTCAAGCTCAACTCATGACAATTATATGGGGACATCCACCCAGTTTTCTCAATGACAGTGTGGAAATTATTTGTCTTTGCCTTCTTCCAGGATGTTTCCTCAACTTGCCAGTAGTCTTTAGTGCCAGAATTTCCTTAGAGACTCCCATCCAAGGACTAGCCAGACTCAACCCTGTTTAGATTTCTTTGAGGTAAGCAAAGTTTATCAAAGACATCATACTCCTCTGACATTCTTTCACTGACAATAATTTGCTTCTCTCCAACAAATTATGCTATTGAACTGGAGCAAGCTTGGTGAAGTCAGCAGATTTTTATGTATTAGGACAGTTCCGCTGCAAAACAAAACTGATGAGCTTAGGAACCAATTACGTTCCTTAATGCGAAGTGAACAACCCACCAATCCCCAACAGCCACCACCATTTCATACAACTCCAATTGACATACTGTAGAGTTGTGACATTAAACACCATAAAATAAACGTGGCATTCCTCATGTTTACCCCATCTCCTGAAATCAATGGTTATAATCAGAATTCAGCACTTTGGAGTGTCCCTGATTATTCTGAACCAATGGTATCAAACTAGGTGTAGAACAGCATTTCTTCTACAAGAAGTAGGTGGTGATGGGATCAAACTCAGAATTCTGTACCCAGAACTTGGTATCTTAGTAATGGCTAAGAGTACAACATAGACTTGGTTTCACGTGCTATCCTAAGCCATAGTGCATTTTTTCTGCTTTTGGTTTGTATGAACTTAGTCACTTTGGCTTGTAAAACAAGGTATCCAGATTAAGTGAATGAAACCAACTGGTTTCTTAAACAAAACAGGGTTGAATAAAACATGGCCCAGTGTAATATTGAATGTATAACTTGTTTGGAAAACCAGCTGTTTATGAATAAGTATTATTATCATCCCTTGTGGCAAAGCTGGAAAGTTTCCCAGTTTTTAAAATTTTTTAAGAGCAACATAGTTGCCACTAGCTGTTTTTAATATATACCAATTGTTCCTCCTTTTATGTTGTTGACTAGTTAGCTGCTATGGAATAAACATGGCAATTCTATTTTTCCTTCAAGACTTCCTGTAATGTTTCATTACAATTTCCTGTTTTTGTTTGCAAAAACAAAATTCTTCTATTGGAGACAGCATTGAAAAACACTGCTCTCAGCATAAATAAAAGTGGTTTCAGACATATTCTACGCAATACATTTTATGTTGTTACTGTTTCTATATATTACATTTTATTTTCCTAAAATATAATAAAATAACTGTTTCTCCAAGACTCACTTGTCTATGTCTAAAAAGAGGAAATATATCTAAACATAGTTGGATTAATGTAAAATATGAAACCATGAAGAGAAAGACAAATCATTTCTTACAATATCACTAATTATAGAGATTAAAGAAACTTGAACATCTTGAAGCAAATCTCACATTCTTTACTGCATAGTGTTTTTATTTATTTATATCCTGCCTTTATTATTTTTATAAATAACTCAAGGCAGCAAACTTATCTAATATGCCTTCCTCCTCCTGTTTCCCACAACAACACAGTGAGATAAGTGACTGGCCCAAAGTCACCCAGCTGACTTTAACTTCTTTAACTTTGACTAAAATTAAAATAATTAAAACATTTAAGTGATGTTCAAATTGTTTTGAATTGTATTTATATGTTTGTTTTTTGTGAACTCCCCAGAGTCATGTATGTGAGACGGGTGGTTATATAAATGAAAGTAAATACAATGAATATGAGCATTTAAAACAAGTAATTATATTAAAAGTGTCCAAGCATATACATAATAAGCCAGTGTGATGATATGTGGGAAAAACCCTGGGGACAGGAGGGAGAGCTGCAGACAGGATGACCAGAATGTAAAAGATTTATCAGCCCACAGAAAGGGGATAACATGGGAAATGTTTTAAAAGGGGCTCTTCCTAGTTTTGAGGAAAATAAAAAGAAAGGAGGGGAGAAATACTTTCCTCCTGTCAATGTAACTTTACAATAAAGAAAGAATGTGTACTCCTGGGTGTGCTTCTTGTCTGGATGATGTTGTTGGATTAATAGCCAGAAATCTTGCATTATCAAGGCCCAAGATAGTTAAATAGTAATTTCTATATGAGCCTAATCACCCTTGTTTTCATTCAAGCCTTTAAACAATCCTGGTGAAAATAGCTTGGAGCAACCTTTGAACCCAAAATTACGATTACCATGATGCAACACCAGGAACCTTAGCCAGTTTATCATTTGCAGTGTCCTGCAGTCATGAGACCACAATTTATGACATTTTTGCCAGAAACTGTTGTTTAATCTTGATTTTTGGCAAACAATGGGTTTGCATAACAAAAATTGGGTTTGCTTAACAGATGCTTAACAATCTCCATTAAAAGGTCATAAAATCAATCACCCATGATCAGAAATACCAACTTAATGACTGTCACCACTTGCAATCAAAATCAAGAGCTCAGTTATGGTTGTGGGTCCCGGGTTGTAAATACAAACCGCTCTGCAGATAAACAAACCTTTGAATTTTTAATCAAAATACCACAAAAATTGTGGGTCAGCTTATCTGTGGACAGCACAATTTTCAAGGTCTTTGGTTTAAAATGTGTGTATCTGCTTATCCACAAATTGCTTTATTTGCAAGTACATACAGTGTATTATTTCCGTAATGATGAAAAAAATGAAGAGAAGAAATACACTAAGGGGCATTTACAGAAAGTACAGAAATTATCCACAAGTCTTAAACTTGCCAAGTTTGAAGACCCTGGTTCTAGGATGAGATTTTTGTTTTTTTTAAAGAGAGAACACCAGTTTAAACTCATGACCACAAAAAAAAACAAGGGGAAGATGTTGCTTGAAAACATGTTACAGAGAATAATATTTTAAATACAAAAGATTAAAGTCACTGTGAAAAGTTATTGATAGCTTGGCCCTCAGTTCCCAGGCTTTCTGCAGCACATTCCATTAGTGGGAGAGAGTCTGTGAATTCCTTTCTCCTCCACATAATTCTCTAGCCACACAGACAAATAGCCTTGATTACCAGACAGAGCATTTACTCCATAAATCACCCTTAAAGAAGATGATATAAACAGAAATAATAGTGCTTTATAACATTAATAACATTAGCCATTTACATAATGAATTCTACTTGCACCCCCTCAGGAATGGTTACGATAACCTTGCAGGGTAGTCCATTATCATCATCATCCCCACAATGCAGGCTAGGTTCCCTTTTGCATTCCAGATGGAGAGCAGTGTTAAACTCTTGCAGGATGGAAATAAAAGAATAATAATTTTGTAGTACCGTAAAAAATAGCATTTGTATTTCTGCATCAAGTCAGGCCAGAAAAACCTATGTGCTAAAAAAGTAAATCTATTAGTGTTTTAAATGTCATAAAACTCTTTCTGCTTTTGTCACAACTCCCAATCCACTTCTGGAAGTTACAATGTAAAACAATTTATCCAGCAAGGAATATACTCCAATTATCCTTTGCCCTTTGACCAATTCAAGCAAATATACAGACAGACAGGTGTAGTCTAGTGTTTGAACATTTAAAAAAAAAAAACCCAACAACTGTTAAATTCACAGCATAGTATGGCTCACTGGAGCATTTCACTATTTCAGTCTCTGTGCTTATGACCTGCCTGCTGTACGTGAGACACACACAAGAGAGTTCGCTCTTGTAGCATCCTATTTTTTTAATTACTATTTTTGCCAGCAGCAAAGCAGCTGCCACACCATTCCAGAAAGCTGCCTGACAGTGTAATTAGTGACAGATTAGTAGCTGTACTCGATGGGGACTCATTTACATAGTGAAAGGAAGAAGCAGAGAATGAGAGAAGACAGGTCATCGCCTGCAGGATCAAACCATATAACCCAGTCTTTCTCAACCTTGCTGACTCTAAGATGTTTGAACTTCAACTCTCAGGATTCCCCAGCCAGCCATGCTGACAAAGGCAATGAAATGACTTTTCAAAGTCTGGTTGTAATTCAGAGTTATGCAAAGGAAAAAATGATGTGGAAAATTTCTGGACACTGTGCCATTATTGTTCATTAAAGCCACACCATTTTTTCAAAGCTTCTGAAGACCCTGAAAAAAAAGAAAAGATGCTTTTGCTTTAAGGAATCCACTCAATAAAGTTATAGCAATTCTTAAAGCAGAATGTGCCAGCATGAAAAAAGTTGCATTGTTCTAATCCAAGGGTCTTCAAACTTGGCAAATTTAAGACTTGTGGACTTCAACTCTCAGAATTCCTGAGCTAACATGACTGGAGGAGGAATTCTGGGAGTTGAAAGTCCACAAGTCTTAAAGCTATCAAATTTGAAGACCCCTGTTCTAATGAATAGCAGGGAGATGCTATCTTTACAAGAGGACAAAACAGTTTAATTTGAATCATTATGAAGCATGCACAGTCCTTTTACAAATGGACATTCCTTGAGCAAAAATAAGCCATCTGTCTTCTATTCTACTTTGGAACTCATGCTAACTAAGCCTTAAACTGCCTTTCCTAATCTGACACTTTGCAGATTGGCAAATTCCACAGTTCCTTGTAGATTCATCAGCAAATCACCCAGAGACTAATCATTGAATCTTAAAGCCCCTGTCCCACTGCACAACGATGCAAAGAGGATGTAAAACGTTAAAAAAAGCTTGCCATCCATTGAAAACAAGATGCATCCGTTGTGTACTCACTGCATACGTGTTTCATACACTCTATCCTCGAGCATGACCGTCCACTGAGATTTCATCCACGCAAGAAGTTTTGAGCTGCACAAAACTTTGTGAGGGATGAACTTTCCACCGCATACGATGTACATCCACGGCATATACGGGCAACAAACGTTCTATGTCCATTATCATCCATTAAACGTCCGCTGTATCCTCTCGGCATCCTCTGGCCATCCCCTCAACTCACATCCGCTACAGCTGAAAACAGAAAAGAGGGAGAAACAAAAGTACACGGAACTCTACACAGCGTTAGTAACACGGAAATAGAAATAGTAAGCATATGCATCTCATATATAAAGGATTATAAATTGGACAAAACGTTTGTATCTGGGATGTATCTCGGATATTTAGGATGTCTGCAGTATGTCTAGAGTATGTAAGAAGGCCACCAAGCGGACACGATATTTCCTATAAAAAGGGGGAGAAAATCATCTGGATCTCAGTATGAGTCCAAGCAGCCATGGTGTACAGACCTCTTCACCCTTGGTCTTGGTCTTCCACATCATCAATTGTTCCCACATGGATCATGACACAGTCCATTAGGTAGCTGCGATCATTCATCACCAGAACCAAAATCTGTTCAGACTGTTTCACCTTTTACCAGAAGAGAAGAAGGAGACTTCCAAGAGCTGTGTGGGTCCAAGGATGGATCGGAGAAGAATGGACTGTATGACCAGTTGATGGTGGAGCTGAGAAATGAAGACCCTCGTGCTTCCATCACTTCATGAGGATGCCACCAGCCATGTTTGACGAACTTGTAGAGCGTCTGAGACCCAGGTTACCAAGCCTAGCACCAACTTCCATGCCAACCTGGACCCTGGACTGAAGGTGCACTGACTCTGCGCCACCTGGCCTCTGGAACCACAACACGAAACATGCAGTATGCGTGGAGGGTGCCACACACACAGCATCAGCAAAGTGGTCAGAGAAGTGGTGCAGGCCATCATTGAAGAATACGTGGAGGAGCTCCTCAAGTGCCCCCCACTGAACAAGGCTGGAGGAAACTTGCAGAAGAATGGTATCAGAGGTGGAACTTTCCCCACACCATTGGAGCCATAATGGAAGCACGTGCCTGCAAAGCTCCACCCAACTCAGGTCCATTATTTCAACTACAAGGGCTTCTCAGTATCATCCTCTTGCCATGGTGATGCTGACTACAAGTTCATGTACATGATGACTTCAGGCAACGGGTCACTTCAGATGGCCAGGTATACAAGCAAGTGACCTCAAGATGGGCTGGAACGCAACTCATCACGGGTTTTCCAGATCCAGACCCCCTACCCAATGACCACAAGATGTGCCCTACTTCATCGTGGGTGATGCGCCTTCTCCCTCAGAACCTACCTCATGAAGCCATACAGTTCAAGAATACCTCACCCGTGAAGAGAGGATCTTCAACTACAGTCTATCCAGGAAAGAGGGTGGTGGAGAACGCCTTTGGCATCCTGGCAACAGGTCCAGATACTTCCACGCCATGCAGCATAACCCAGAGACGTGAGGAGCATGTGGAAGCATGCTGCATCCTGCACAATCTCATGCGCACCCGCTACAGTTCTGTTGCAGAACAGACTTGTGGACCGTCAACAAGGGAATGGGACATGGTGTCTGGTGAATGGAGGCAAGCACGAAACCTGATAGACACTGTGGATGTACAAGGCCCCAACAGAGCTTCACGTGAAGGGGAAGAAGCAGCGCACTCCGAGACACTGGTGCACTCCACAGCTGAAGCAGTGGAGTGGCAAGACAGGATGATAGATGATAAATGGATGCTTCCTTGAGCCTGTCGCATAACACTGAGGAGATTGTGCCATGTATGTTGAGTGGTCCTGCAATGAATAGGGCATTAATTAAAGAGCTTTGTTTATTTTGAAATGTGTTGATCAAAGAATAAATTGTTATTGATAAAAAAAGGTCCATATGTGTGGCAGCTGGGATGGTGGACCATACAGCCCACTATGCTTGCACTGGAGGTTTTATCTATCCCACAACTATCTTATCTATCCCACAAGCATGCAAAGGCTTAACCATTTTTTAAAAGTTTTCATCAACCTTTATTAAGGTAAAAAAATGAACAATGTGTCTAAGTAAAGATAACCTTTTTAACTTTCTTAGGTAAACTTTATGACTTTATTAAATAGCAAAAATGAACCAAATAAAGTATCTTAAGCAAAGATAAAACTGAACAAGTAACAAACTCATGTCCTGACACAATTCTCAGTCACTCTGAGTCATGTCCCATGGTCTCAGCTGTTAAGCGGCAGGGACTGTGGAGGTGGCTGTTTGCTGAGTGCTGGTCTGAGGCGCCATTGGGTGCCTGGCCCCGAGGTACAACAGGGGAAGGTGTGTTCAGGAAGCTGTCGAGAGCTGACTCAATCCCATGAGGTGAGAGGCCCTTCATCAAGTACCTGAGATGTGAGGCCAATACTGAGACAGATTGTCCGTTGTGACGGGCTTGGCTTGGGGTGGAGGAAGGAGGAGTGTAGTGGGCTTGTCTGGTCTGCAGCTGAGTGAGATGTGGCGTCTTGTGTGTGCGATGAACCGGGCCTGGACTGGAAGGTCTGTTTTGCTTGTGAAGTCCTGGTAGTCGTAGCCTTGGTAGGTGGGGCTGTTGAAAGCCGTGGAAGGGCTGTGACATCGCCTTGGGTGAGGAGCAGACCTGGACTGGGTAGGAGCAGCTTCAGCTGGGTCTTGAGGGTGTGCAGAAGTGCTGTTATCTTCTCTTCATCACCCTGGTACTGGGCCTCGGGCGGTCCCCGAGGGTTGGCTCACGTAGGTGATGAAGCGTGGTGGCCCGAGGATCCTCTGTCCAAGTGGACAAGCTGAGAGAGAAGTTCTGTGCTGGTCTTCATTGTCTCCCTGATCTCCAACCGCACACTGTGGTTCTGGCCCTCCATCTGCCTCTCTGCCTGCATCTGTGTGAGCGGGTGTGGGGGTGGATTCGGTCTCTGGTTGCTGCTGCTTCTTCCTCCATTTGTGACAAGGATCCTTCCAAGTCCGCCGGCATGGGAGACGGTGGATGCTGGGGGTCGGGGGGTCTCTACCGTGCCCTCTGAAGACACCTGCCTGGACAGGCTCCCTGGCTCCTGGGTGGAAGAGGACTGGCTGTCTGTGGGCTGTCTGAGGAGAGAGGGTGTCAGAGGGGCTGCTCCTTGGTGTGATCTCACTCTCCAGGAAACTGCACTTGGCCATGACGTACATCTCCTTGTCAGTGAACTTGACAGCGGCCTGCCCAGATTTTTTGAGGTGTAGCTTGCCATACCAGTTGTCATGTGCTTCCACCATCCCAGGAGTCTTCTGCAGTGTACCCCAGGCTCTCTGCCTTGTCTCTCCAAGCTGCCTGCTTCTTCTTTGGTGTCGCGATAGAGTCTGTGCCCTTTCTCCAGAGGTACGTTCTCCCTCAGCCATTCCACACCTCATCCTCAATTGGTCCTCGAAACGGTGTACTGTTTCCTCTCTCCCTTCTCCTTCCCTTACCTCTTCCTCCCTCTGGCAGGCCTCCAGCAGCAGGGCCTTCAGGGGCTTGAGCAGCAGGACTTTGAGGGCCTTGGGGCTGGTCCACCACAGCAGCAGCAGCAGAACAGAAGCCAGCAGCACCAGCAGCAGCACCGGTTCAGAGTCAGTGCCAGGGGGTGGGATGGCTGTTCTGTCTTTCTGCCAGGGCTGGAACGAGTAGGCAACGGCTTCCTCTTCTTGCCTGACTGACGAACATGGTGTTCATGCAGATGTATGTGCAGCATGTCTTCCCCTGTAATGCTGACTGTGTGCGTGCTGCATCGTTTATATCCACGGAGCTGATGCAATTCATACTCCCCGCATGCGCAGTGAACGCTTTGCACTCCGATATACCTCGCACGGCATCTGCTTTGCTTCCTATAGGCCTCCTGATGCATCTGCGCATCCGCTACCATCCACCCCCTTCCACTATACGTCCGCTTCGCAATTCTCCCCCGGAACCCCTTGGAGGTGTCATCCGCTTCATCCTGTCATCGCTAGGCTCCTATGAACATCCGTTTCACATCCCCGCTACATACTACCCCCGTCCGTTCTTTTCTGTTCTTTTCCGTTTCTGTTTTATGCAAATTTTCCCCACTTTTTGGAGCGGATGACAACGATGGAGCCACCCCAAAATTTTGCTCGTCCCGCTGTGTCCTTTATGCATACATTTTGCGTCTCGTCGCCAGTGGGACCTAGCCTTCAGTATTCTTCAGATACATCACCTGCTTCATTTCCACAAGCACTCTACCATTTAGTTAATCTTTTGCCTTTTAATTGATTATATACAAAATGAAAGGCGTAACTATGTGTAACGCTGTATGTTAAAAGGTATGTATACCATATATACAGTAGTTAAAGAAAAACTGTTTCTGGTCCTAGCAAAAGTCAAGCAAGTTAAGGTAGAATGAGGTTTTTTCTCTTTAATTTAAAGCAGCCAAAGGACCATCACATCTGGGCTATAATTGGGCACAACTGCAACAGGAAACAACCAAGCAGTAGTGTGGGCATTTACATATGAGCTTGGATGAACATGGTACACCTCTGCTTCAAGAACTTCACTCACTAACAGTTTGTTTCAGGGTCTATTTCAAGATGCTGGTGGATGGAGGGGGGGTGGGGAAGATAGGAAGAAAGAGATCTCTCACCTTTATTATTTTTAAAACAACTCAAGGTGGTGCCCTTCATGACAAGGGATTAGGTCAATGGTGGTGAACCTATGGCATGCATGCCACAGGTGGCACACAGAGCCCTCTCTGTGGGCACATGTGCTGTCACCCCAGTTTGGCTCCACCGTCAGCTGGTCTTTGGGTCTCTGCCGTGCATTCGTGGGGGGTGGAGCACATGCAGGCAGGGTGCATGCACTGGGGATGTGTGCATGCATGAAGAACACACATGCACATATGGGGTCAGTGCACATGCACAGGGGGGGGTGCATGTATGTGCAGTACATGTTGCATTTTGGGGGTGGGCATTTGGTGCCAAAAAGGATATAGAATTTTTTCCCTATTATTTTTGTCATTGTGATATTGTGTTATAAGCTCTAGGAGGCTTAGAGGGGAGATTGCCCTTATACCAACATGTGAAATATTATAGGCTGTGCTGAGACAGAATGACTTACTCCTGTAAGTTTCCATGGCTGGAATAGACTTAAGCCTCAAGTCCGAGTACAATATTTCAGTCAAACGGTGGAACAATAATAGCATTTAGAAATGTGGAATTTATGCCTCGGAGCAAGCCTCTCTTAAGGTTTTACGGTAGTGTGGCAATACTTAACATGCTACACTGCAAAGATTTTGGATGACAGCATCTATAATCTGTTAACGATGTTCCATAGAGACAGCAGTTAATCTGAATACCTGGAGAGTACGAGGATGTCTAGGTTACACAGCAGAAAAATATTATTCTTATTGGAGAACTTTTCCCATGGAGATAAAATCTACTACAACAAACGGAATGGGCTGATATTGGAAGTCCACCTTGGTTATAAATGACATGTTGCCACACTCCACTGATTGACAATGAGTTCAGCAAAGTTCATTCACGTTTTTTATAATTTTGGGTCTATTTTGCCTGAAACAATATATCAGCAATTGGTTTAGTAAGCTTTTAGGGTAACACAATCACTTTGTTTGCCAATCACTGACCTTTCCAGACGTCTTTAGCTTTTGATTAAAAGAAACAGAACACAGGTCTTCGTTCATGCGGTCCAACAACCACAGAAGGAACTCCAGGGCATCATGTTGTGCATTTCCACGGAACTGTGCACCATATTTAGAGACAACATTCTGCAATGAAAACAAGTGAAGAGACTTATTATTTTTATCTGAAGTGATAAAGTTGTTGTTGTATTAAAATACATTCTTGATCTTTTCTTTTCTCCCCAAAATTGGCTAAACTAATGATTACATGCATATTATTCACCAAGATCCATGTTCTGTACCAGGAGCAAAGGAAAGAACAGAATGAAGATTGTAAGACTTTCTCCATTTATATTTACCAGGAAAAAATCTTGTATGGAGAACAAACAGGAACTGAGACTTAGATCTTGTCTTATCTATCTGTATACTATTAAAATTCTCATAGGCCCATGGCCTATTCACAAACGGGCCATGTGAGTGGCAGGCCGGTCTACCCACACGCATGTGCAGCTTACTCACTCGATTGGCAAGCCAGTGCCTACGTGCATGCAGATGCAGCCCAACTTGTAGTTGAGCAGTTTGTACATACATGTGCATGCTTGCTCACCTCTCGCATAAGTCAAGCTGTATGCACATGCATGCCAGCTCACCGCTCACGCAACCCGGTTGCCCTCTCCATCCCCCACCCAGCCAGGCCACCAAGCCATAAATGTTGGGGACTGCTGCTCTGGGGAACAACCAGATAAAGGCCCCAAGACACCTCTTTCTCTTGCAGGGACACAAAGCTAGCCAGCCTCTGAACTCCATTCCCCACTCTAGTTGCAGATTTCACCAGAGCAATGCAGTTCAACCTGGACTATTTTCAAGGCAGATACATCTCTGAACGTATCCCAACTTTTCCAGTGAACTTTAACATTGAAAAATTATGTCATTGTTGAAGGCACTGAGGATTCTGGTAAGGAAATATCTCCAAAAAGATGATCCGGTGAGTCATGGATTATCCAGTCTTTACTATAGCCCTGTAAGGATAAGATATCTGGGACTTGAAAGCTCCACATTTGGCTAGACTAAAGTTACCCAATTGAGATGAGACAATGAAATCTAATCAAGCCCAATCCTTTATTTGTTTATATCTAGTAGACAGAAACTTGCCAAGCTAAAACTATAAAGTCTTTAAGCTACTGGATATATTCTGAGAGGTTTTAGGGTGTGGTTACCCTGAACCTCTTCCCCCCTCCCCCACCCACCTTGGGACTATAAAGTCTCTTAGTCCAGGATCCCTTTCTGGGAATGCTGTGAGGTGGACAAATCTTTCCCCTTCGGTGCTACAGGTGCACATTCCATTTCATGAATGGAGATTTGAATCCAGGTTCCAACGTAGCCCATTTGACTTATAATTAATGTCTATGTTGCAGTTTATATGCTATATTACAGTATATCACGCTGGTATCACAGAAAACCAAAATGTACAATGAATAGTCCTATCATTGCCTCTGCTATTTTGCACTCATGTTGAAAAACATAATTAATCACTTTAAAAATAAAATCTCAAGGGATCTCAATCCCTAAGTCATGAAATATGTCCCTTTTCATCTTGAGTTCCACCAACATTTGGCAAAGAAGCAACATATTTAATACTAGTGCAATAAGCAGGGATGTTAAATTGATCCCTGGTGGGGCTCAACAGGAGAAAACACAGGTTCTGCCTGCCACTGATTTGCCAAACAGTTGCTATGACAACTAACTCTACATTGTTAAGAATTCAGAAGTGCCCCCCCCCAACATCTATCAGGACCACTTTACTCTTTTTCTCCAAAGCAGTTACGACTTGGTGCTCCCGTCCCAGTCCAGTGTTCTTAGTTCCCAAGTGAACAAACCTTCCTGAACCAGAAAACTGAACAACCACTTGCTGCCCTTTGGAAATGGAGGGGAAGCTTGGAAAATCCAATTTTCTCTGCTAAAAGAGGACTCTGTTAGCTGTTTCAGTCAGCTGGACAGAAATGTTTCTGAAGCCCAAGGCTTCTTCTTTGAGAGTTGCAGGAAAGCTTTTCTGCTTTCTGGCAATGCATCTCTGCCTTTAACACCTGTGTGGATGGAGAAACTCAACCAACCAATTCCTGTACTGGGAAAGGTGACTATTTCAGAATTTCAGCCTCCCATCTAATTGTTGAAAGTCATAGAAGTGTGGCTAGGAAAAGAGAGACAGAGAGAGAGAGGGAGGGAGGGAGGGAGAAAGGGAGGGAGAGAGAGAGAGAGATCCAGAGGGAGAAATTTAAAAGACCAGTCTTCCCTAATACAGACAGTCCTTAACTTACAACACTTCATTTAATGACTGTTTAAAAATACAATGGCACTGAAAAAAGTGACTTATGACCATTTTTTATAGTTACAACTGTAACTGTAACTGTAAATGACTCCATGGTCATTTGATCAAAATTCAGATGCTTGGCAACTGATTCATATTTGTTACAGTTGTGACCCAGGGCATGCGATTCCCATTTTTTGCAACCTTCTGACAAGCAAAGTCAATAGGTTAGCCAGATTAACTTAACAACCGTGTCACTAATTTAACAACTGCACTAATTCACTTAACAGCTGTGGCAAAAAAGGTCATAAAATGGGGCAAAAATCACTTAACAAATGTTTCACTTAGCCACAAAAATTTGGGCTCAATTGTGGCCATAAGTCGAGGACTACTCATATGTAGTCCTTTAAATATCCCAAAACATCCAGTCCAAGCCATCTATAAGGTGCCAGAAGGATTATCTTCATCCCATGTTCTTTTTTTCAAACAGGTGCTCTGGCCGTACAGAGAATAGAGAGTTTGGAGGCAGTTTTTAGTTTCCCATCCTCTTGAGATTTTCCAGCATTTCTTTATAAACTGAAGCATTTCTATTCCTCAAGGATGTACCTCCTGAAATAAATACTAAAGATATATTCTACTATCTCCCCACTCCTCCATATACCAACCTCCTCCCACATGTTCTGTTGTTCCTTCAATTCTGTATGCTCATTTAACTGCAGCATGCAGGATGCTGAGATGGGCCTGCCAGGAATCTGCAAATACAGAAACAAGGCACAGAAAGAGATTGTGAAAAGAAAGATGCTATGCTTCTAAAAATGGAGAATTTTAAGGTTTGCTTTCGGCAGTTTTGGCAGAACTTGCACTGACTTATCAGTAACATGAGCATGATAAAAATGAAAGAATACACATACAAGTATGCATGTGTACTGTATTCGACAATTGTCCATCCTAGCAAACTTCAGGTGTGATTTAAAGATTATCCACATTTTTTTATTTTGGTTTGATAAGGAGTTCTTGAAATTCAAAAACTTGAACTGATCTCTTATACCTTTAAGCAGCTTAATAAAGGTATTCTCTGTGTGGATTATGTTTTGTTTTGTTTTGTTTTTCCTTTTAGCCAACATGACCATTATTGCTTTTATAAATCAACAAACAAACTGTAGTGAAGATATATCACTTCACTCAGTTTTGATGAAATGGGAGATGGACTCTTCTCTCAATCTGCAAAATCAGTTGGTGTAGGAATGAAAAAGACCATTTTAAAAGAGCAATGAAGAAGGGAATAGGGCACTTTTCATATTGCATAGTAAAAACTAGTGAAAAGTAGCTTTTCTCATCCCTCTGCATGGCTGATCTTGTGAACCAAAAGATGGTGGCAAGTTTGAAAACCAATTAAAGAACATCAAATGTCCAGCGCTGAACAAATACTTTTTAGAGTTGTAAACTGAAAAAGGAAATTCAAAACAGAAAGAGGAAGAGAATTAACTCATGTGGCAAACATACTTTGGAATTTTAGTTTTTATGCCTCTTTTCTGATACTTAACAGTCCAACATTTAGCAGGAATCCTCTGATGGCTTTTCAGGAAACACAGTTCTCAACTTACAGACATAATGGAGCCTCCCATTATGGTCATAAGTCGTGATGATTGTAAAGGGTGACCTATCTGATTCTATGACTTTTTTTGTAGTTGTCAAGTGAATCAATTCTTCACGATGGGCCAGTTTGCCCCAAACAGGAAATAAATGCCAGTTTTCAGCAAAAAAAAATATAAAACGCAGCCACATAATCATGGGATGCTACAAACGGTTATATATGTGGGCCAACTGAGCATCTGAAATGTGATCACATGACTGCTGGAGGGGTGGCATGGCCATCAGAACTAGGTTGTAAATACTACTGTAACTTCAACCTATCATTAAGCAACTGGGTGTAAATCAAGGACTGCCCGGTAATGTGTTTTACAAGACTAAAGTGGCCCTGCACTAGAACTATCTAAAAAAGAAAGAGAAGTGGCATTTATTACCTACCTACACTATGAAGATACAATATTCACAGCCAGCCAGAGGTTCCTCTTGTTTCTTTTTCAGCATTTTGATTTTTCATTCCAAACAGCAAAATATCTTGGCTCAGTTCTGGATTTTGCAATACTCTACACTTGGGATGTCAAACTCACGGCCCATGGGGCGGAGGCATCACTCACTGGCCCTTCCCATGCCTGGTTTAGCGAAGGGGGAAAAAGTCCTAATACATCATGGGATGGCTCTGTGATGACACCTGCTGAAATTCTCTTTCAAAGATATCCAAGCTCTCTCATAGGTACAGGAGGCCTGGATACAAGATAGGAGGCCTGGATACAACCATCTTGGCAACAAGTTATATATTATTTTTTGCTTTCCAGTCCTAAATCTGACTATGATACCCCAAAAGCAACATACATAGTTCAATCCCATGCTCTCAAGCAAAGCTTCTTGCCCATTCTCTATGGATGCACTAAAGAGCAATTAAAAGCTAACAAGCATTTGATTATTAATACATTTACACAGCATACAGAGCCCTCCAGTTATTTATCTGTGGTGAAGCCTCAGCATGTAGCTTATCGCTGAAACCTTTTGTTTACAAAATAAGCATTCTATTAAACAAAAATTAAATAACAGACTTGCCTGGGAATATTGCTATAATAAAGCATTCTTATCAGCTATTTCCCCTCTCACTATATGTATTGCAAAATAATGCAATTATCATCAAATTTGCGATTATATATAGTTCTGAAAAACATATGTTACTTTTCTTTAAACAATGTGAGTTATTATATGAGCATGGAGCTACTGGATTACAGATCCCCAAATTCCTTGCAACCAAAAACATCCTTGGTTCAGATAAACAGAATTCAGCCTAAAACGCTCATAAAGCACAAGACTATTGACATTTGGGCTAGGCTATACAAATGCACATTTAAAGGAGAGGGCTTTGATCAATATTATATTAAAAATTGCTACCATACATAAAATGGTCATTTGTTTCAAAAACAGAATTTCCGGTCATTAAGAAAATATTGTCAACAATATTTATTTGTTTGTTTTGTTTTAAGCGAATGGCCATTTTATTTTCTATCACTCCTGTGCCTCCTGTTGACCGCAGAAAATAAACAAGGCATGGAAATAAAATTATGGGAAAAATGTCACCTAATGAATCATCACTGAGAAAGTGATCTCTACTTTTCCAGGTCTATGGAGATGTGGCTGATTCGGTATAGGTGTGTGACAAAAATATGGTTTGGATGACATGGGAACTTGTGTATATTCTTGCCAAGTTATTAGTCCACCTAAACTAGTGTTGCAGACACTGACTGATAGTGGTTCTCGGGGATTATTAAAAACTAGGATATTCTGCCTGGGCCATACAACATAGCTTCAATCCTAAATTGTCTTAAATAATATAATCAACACATGTGAACTTCTGTCCATTGTGGAATAATTAATGCCCTATTCACACAATCTCAGTCTCTCTTGTTTTATCACCTTCCTGGAATCATGGTGACAAAATTCAGCAACAAATCATCAAATAACAGTGATGTCATTTCTTGCCACTTTCTAAACCAATAGGGATAGGGAGAGAAGTAAAGAACTAGTAGTCCTCAACTTACAACAACAATTGAACCTGGAATTAAAGCAATAAATCATGTCAATCATTAAGCTAGCTATCATGTGAACATGCCCAATTTTACAAGATCTTTTGAGAAGGGGCAAAAAATAAATGAAAAGAAATCAAGTTCTATCAACATTATTTGAATGAATCAAAGATTAAAACCATTAGAAGAAAAGAATATAAAGTTAATTGGTTTGATCAAGATTAAAAGTACATATAGTTATTTCTGATTTTCCGTAATGGACTTCTGCTGGTCCCAGGATTGAAATGACAATAATTTATTTATTTGTTTATACACAAGAGATGGGACATGGGACAATGACAGCATTAGTTGTAAATTAAGAGGAGAGAAATTACTAAAATTGTTTACACTTGCTGTGATGAAGGTTGGATGTCACTTCTTTATATATTTCTTTTCTCTGAATCATATTCCTACATTTCTTTCTTTCTTCTTTTTTTCTTTGCACTTTTTATTCTTTCTTTATACTCTTCTTTTAGTTTGCATTCATTTTTGCTACTGTATTCATAATATTTCATCAAATTATTTGTAAAAATAGAACCAATTCTTACAATATTTTACTATCTTTTTTTAATCTGCCTGTTCATACAGGAATTCAGGTACTGTTCATAAAGCTCCCTATTTTTTTCCTCCCACAAAAAGAATCTTACAAATTAGTTTGGACTGAAATAAAATCATTTGTCCACAATGGAATCTACATCAATAATGTTCTTAAACTTAAACTCCCATTTGTTGGGGGGAAAGAGACAGTACAGGACTCTGACAGGCAATAGAAAACTGAAATATAGGACTAAGCATGATCTGACCAACATTTTTCCTTCAAAGGCAATCTTTTCTTTCATTATATCCATGTTGTCCAGGAATGTGGATGTTATTGTCTCACCCCCTTTCCTGCCAGGGGTGTTTCATATCCACCTCCTCCTCCTAATGCCAGTTTTACCTTGTTGATAATAGAGGATGAAAACCTTGAGCAGTAGCTTTTTTCAAGCAGTCCGTGGTTCTTGAGTGTGCATTTATTACACTTGAAAGTATAACTTGAGGTCTCTTAACACTCTCAGACAGTATCTACATAGTTTTAGCAGTTCAGGGTGTGCATGAGATAGGATTAATATTTGCAACTTGATAATGCTGCTATTATCATCTACTTAAGGCCAACCCATGCTAATAATGAGTTCTGATCCTTAACTGAAGACAATACTAGGACAATACTAAATCAAAAAGCAGCACTTGGGACAAGAAAGTACCAATCAATGAGATGAAATAGAATGTACAGTACGATATATTAAAATATGAATGTATTCTGCAGAGAAAAACATTTGTATTTTTTGTGTTTTTTTTAATCCCACAGATTAAGCCATGATTACTGAACTGTTGGGAGGGAAAATCTGTTTTCTGTCTAATGTGGAATTTATCCCTCTCTCCCCTAAGTACTTCATTGATTGCTAATAAAAGATCTGCCAGAAGAGTAAAAAGGAAGGCCAGCAGCAGCAGCATTACAATGGAAAATGATATTACTGCCATGAACATAGCTGAAACATGACCAATAAATAAACATGAACCAAAGAGTTTCACAAAGGCACAATAAGGTTTATGGGCACTGTAGTTTGACATTTCCAAAGGAGTGCCAGGTTCTCTGCCACAGATACTTGGGCAGGGACCAGCTGCTCATTCATCCAGTGCTTTCTGACTGGCTCTCTAGTTACAATAATGTTAGAATAGTGTAAACTATTTTGGGGCACAGTGCAATTTGAATATGCCAAGCATTCACAGAAGCCATTGTAATCGGGGGAACAATTTCAGGCTCTTATAGGAAAAAGTTAAATTATAACGCACAGCAGCCCTTTATTGTTATATGATTATTTGTTTACTCTTAGATTAACAGTCTCCCAGTCTAGGCACTAGGATTTTAGTACCCATGACTTACATGCGCATGAGAGATGTGGGAAACTGGCACTTCAGGATTCATACTACTAAAGAACTATTGTAAAACTTGGATGGGCATTATCTATCCATTAAAACAGTGATCCCCAACCTTTGTGGCTTGGCAACCTGACTGGGGGTAGGAGCGGGGATAGGAGAACTGGTCTGCACAAGCGGTTGGCCGGCACATATGTGTGCAGCTTGATTTGCAAGAGTGGTGGGTTGACATACACACTTGCGGTTGCCCACTGGCCAGCTGGTCATACAAGTTTAGCTGCATGTACTCCGGCCAGCTACTCATGTGGCCCAATTCTGAAGAGGTTGGGGACCCCTGCAATAAAATACACATCAAAAAGAAATAATCTGTCATAGTAAAATTGAATCATTTCCAAGAACTAGGACCACATGTCATGTAAAACGCACAAATAATATGTTGCTTATTAAGATGTTTTCTAAGGAGAAACACTCAGATGTCACAAAAATACAACAGAAGTTGTCAGCAATCAAGGCAGTGCAAGTATGCACCTGGAATAAAATGCTTAATAACAATGGTAATATGGGGAAAGTGGTTCTGTAGTATAGGCTAATACTTGGGAAAATGTGCTCTCTATCCTTGAGGTATTTTTTTTTTATAAAGTTGCATATTTTAACCACCAGTTTAGCACTCCCCAGGAGTTGTGACAAGTCCCCTCCATCAAAAATTGTAAAGATCCCTATCTTTCATTTTATGCTTTAACTCATAGCCATTTTGATATTCATTTGAAGAAAAAGGGTATAAAATGATAAAAATACATTACAATAATTCAATCAAGGTGTCATTTTAAAGCTCTGGTGTGCTGTATTGAATGAATAGTTTAGATAGATAGATAAATAGATGGATGGATGGATGGACGGACGGACAGACAGACAGATAGACAGATGGTAGATAATATAGATGATAGAGAGAGAGTGATAGCATTTTGTTATTTCTTTTCTATTCTGGGAGACACCAGAATTGATTGAATTTGAGTGGCATCCAAACTGAATAAATGAATAAACTAAAAACAGGAGTGGATGAACTTCCAGGACTCAGTACAATAGAGTCAGATCACATAGCACAACTAAAATATACATAGGATGAGAAAAATAAACCCTCATATTTCATAGGAATATGAAAACTGACGTAGAGCACAGTAGGAGAATAGTTATTCTGTGAACAAAAAGGACCAGAAGAGCAGTCTCAGAGATGAAAAATATCATTTCCTTTCTTAGGCTTAAAATACCCTGACTTTTAAAATGTTGCTGTGAAGGACAAGCACTGTGCACCAAGAAGACCTTCAAATCCAATTTAGCATTTTAGGATTTTTTCAAAACTGTAGCAGAAGCAACCAAGTAAGTCCATGCTAGAAGCAGTGTTCAACAGGCAGGAAGCTGGTCCTGCCACCACCCACCACCACCAAATCTGTATTTTCTTTTTTAACCTGCCCATTAGAAATAAAAAGAAAATAAAAAGATAAAAAGCTCATCTATGTGTTCCCAGGATAAGATTACTTAAGAGGGTCCCTAAAGAGCTATTTCCCCAAGTGATTAGACAATGGGGAAAGTGTCTGCTTGTGATTCAGTGCAGTTGTTGAATTGTCAAGTCCTTCATAATCCAAAAATAGGTGAGAAAGACTGATGAAATTAGAAAAGGGCAGGTTGTGTTCCATTATATAAATGTGAAACTGCCTGGGATGTCACTAGGACAGGAGAAACAAAGTTTCTAGCTAACATCACTATTCAATATCACAATAAACAAACAGAGGGTGTGTGTATATGCCAAAGGCCCCTCCTACCAAACACTCTACCTTGAAATATGGTCGAGGGTTGAACAGAAAGTTATCTACCTCCAGCTTTTGGAAGGTAGTATTTTAATCTCCCATTCCCCTCTTCCCTTCCAAACTGTGTCTTGTCATTTATGTAAGATTTTCTACAGACCACAGGAACAAAAATTCACATTCCAGCAATGGAGAAAAATCTGACTATCTTGCATTCTTTTCTGAAATGGAATGTCCTATTAAGATCCTAAATTTTTAGTTCAAGTTTTAAGTATTCTAATTCTTCCTCTAAACCGCTTCATATATCGATTAAATCAATCGATCAATCCCATAAGAAGGCCACAGACTAAGAAGATATCTTTAAAAAGCTAGTGGCTGTGTAGGCTGACCGCAAGCAGA
This sequence comes from Laticauda laticaudata, assembly GCA_004320025.1. Taxonomy (NCBI): domain Eukaryota; kingdom Metazoa; phylum Chordata; class Lepidosauria; order Squamata; family Elapidae; genus Laticauda; species Laticauda laticaudata. The sequence goes on from BHFT01003631.1 coordinate 81,888, forward strand.
TCACAGAATTGGCTCATATCACATATCCATATGCTGCCTGGCAAAAGAGTAAGGCACTGGATTTCAGTGCAAAGCTGCAATGAGGTGAAAGTGATGGCAATGGAAGCTATTATTCATTTTTTAAATCTTAACTGCTTGAATGAAACATTACAGTTCTCTGCGTGAGTAGGTAATTATAAAGGGAGTCTAGAAAAAAGATTCCCTGTTTTAATAGGACTAATCCACTCGACGTCATGATGCCTGAGAATGCAGGTTGCACTCCCAATCTACTGCAGTCCCACATTCCAACATGCATTTCATCAGCTGAAGACATAGGAAGGCCTCTCTTCTATTCATTCTAACTACTGTGGTATATTCTAACCACTTGTGGTATATTCAGTAACTCTTAAGGACAAAATATTCTATGCCATTTTCTGTAAAAGTAGGCATATGTGGAAAATAGTAATAGTATCCTTATACACGCGCATGTTTCACTTCCGAAGGTTGAAGTCAACTGAGAAATTTTAATCTGGTGCTAACCTTGCAGCAGGCTTACGAGATAGATGCCATTATTATTATTTCCATATTGCAGATGATGAGATCAAACATTTGTCTGGGACCTGGTAGAAAAGTCACAGCAGAGATGAAATTTGAATTATCGGATTCATATATTCCAGGATGCATCAGGTTCGATATAAACAATTTAAATTCACAGACTTTACCCACCTATCCCTGTCCATCTTCAGGATGAATACCTTATTAAGAGTACCTTTAAATTGCCACACCAGGAATTAGCAAGAGTGCCAAACATGGCAAGGTGGGAAAAAAATGGTCCCGTAGATGTAACAACAGCTTCCTCATTTGTCAGATCACCATTGACAATTTCCACAAATAGGAAAACAAAAATAGGAAGCTTACAATTTCCTACAGAATATTCCATGTTCTGACTGCAGCCTACAACATTTAAAAACTAATATTTGCAACTCTGGAAACATACAAGTATTTACAGCTAGAGTTAAGACCTTTAATGATTCATGTAAGCCATCACTTAATCTTTGATACATGAGTGTCCCTGAGCCTCATTTTCTGCTTGCATCTATGTAACTGTTGCCTTTCCATTTGAATTTCCACCACCTTTGCATTTACTATAGGTTCCCAAAGGCTGCAATTTTCCACCCTTTTACATGTGAACTAACTTCTTACTAAACTAACTTACAGATTTAAGAAAAACATAGAAATAAATCAACTATGCAACATGGTGCCTTGTATTAAGGGTTGTACAACTTGTTTACATTCTTCCCAAAGAGCATTTTAAAACTGAATATCGATATTGTTCTTGTTTCTGGTTTCCCTTGAGAAGCCTAAGTCTGGAGAATCTGAAACTTGTGTTTCCTATTTCTAAACCCTTGCCTGTAACTTAATATCCAGCTGAGCATATAGACTCTTCCCAAAACAATTTAAAAAAACAAAACACCAGGAAGAAGTTAGAACGATTTCACATTTCACAGAGGCTGCTGCATCAGGCAGAGACAAACACACGTTATCCTATTATCAGCAGGACTGTCAAGCGGCAGAATTAGAAACAAAGAGATTTCACCAAAGCTGAAAGAGCCTGTGACAGCAGCCAAACATGAGCTCCAGAGGCAGAAGAGGCTCACCTCCAAAGAATCCAATCTGCCAACAAAATGTGCCAGATAATACCTTCAACAACAAACAAACAGAATTAGGAAGCCTCAGCCCAGAGGCCCTCCCAATCCTATCTCCCAGGCCCACTTTTCTAGAGAACACATTTCCCCAAACAGGAAATTCCAGCACATCAGTTGTAATTTCTTCTTCAGAATGAGAGGTCTTTTCCACTGCTCCTCAATCTCTCTGCAACAGGAGTGCCTGACATCATCTTTGATTTGACCCCACGATACCCTGTTAAAAAAGGTTCATCGAAACATATTCACCATGTTGGAAGGGGGTTGGGTTGGGTTTTGTCTTATTTTACAGTTTTGCCTGGGAGGGGTAAAATATAAAGGGTTAGGATCCATTTCATCTTGTAAGAACTCCAGCAGACACCAGTCTCAGTCACATTTGGGATACAGTCCCTGAGATGCTATGCAAAGCTTAGTGCTGCCCTCAAGCTGGTGGAAGTTGTACATTCCTTCTCTGCAGTGTCACCAATCCATTTTTCCCCCTCCACCCAAGAATTGCAGTAAATGTAAACAAACTGTGCTGGCAAACTTCTGACTCAGGACACTTCGCTTCCTAGGGACATTCCTGCAGAGCAGGCCTAGCATCACTTGCTCGCTTAAGCAGAGGAGAAAGGCCCAAAGGCAAGCACCACACAAGATCCCCACCCCCTCCTTAGGAAACAAGAATATCTCTTTGCCACTCTGAGGTTTCTCAGCAACTGGTTTGGACTGACTTTACCTCTCCTGTTTCCTTCTACTTGGTTTTTTGTTTTTTTTTCCCTCTCACACACACTCTCCATGAGCTCAGGTAACAGCAAAGAGCCCTGATTGTCTGTGCCTAGTTGGAAATCGAGGAGGAAGAAGTGGAGAAGGACTTGCTCACCCAGATCTGTGCTTTTGATCTAAAAGCAGCACCTGAGGGACATTGTGATGAAAAGCCCCTCCATCCCCACTGGCTTGCAACTAGCACAGCACTCTGGGAGAATGTCTGTGAAAGAAGGTGATCCAGCTTGATGCTCTTGTTCCTCTGATCTTTGTTCCCAACCCGCAGGCATACTTCATTTGCCTGGCTGCCCCAATATCATCGGGGCGGGGGGGGGGTGTTCAGCACAGGCAAGGTGTTGCAGGGCTCCTACTTAGTAATAAATCTCTCCTTTTCATCTTCCAAGGTCCGGACCAAAGTTGAGAACCACAAAATTCAGCAAAGCTTTTGAGACAATCAGTCCTTGATCATTACCTCTCCAGCACAATCCGTTGTTGTGGTTTTTGCTCAGAATGGGGGCAAAAAAAGCAGGACTGTCTGAAAACAGCCAAGCACACCTTTTCCTCGCCTGTCACATGCTGGATAAGTTATAATCACCGCTCTCCAGAGTTGATCCTGCCGAGCCAGGAACTGTGGAAATTGTCGGAGAGGCTGAAGCATGACAGCTATCACTAGGCATCTCCTGCTTAGGAGAGCGGCAAAAGATTTTTCTATTATCCTCTAAGGTTTAAACCAACAAACTTTCAAGGGATAGACTTTATTCTTTCATCGAAGTTCTGACAGGGGATAAAAAAACACAGGCAGCCGTCCCAACTCCAGCTCCACAAAAGATACACAACATCAAACCGCTGCATCTGCACAGAGTATAAAGCTAAGTATAAAGTTGAGGATCTTGAATATCTGTCTGCTTTTAGCCTGCAGGCGAGACCAGTTCCCCAATCAAACAGAGCCCGCTCCCCAACCTCGAACAAAAAGCCTGGCCAATCTCTTGGGCCAGCAACTTTGATGGGCTCCTCCGATTAGCAACGCAGGTCTCTCGCCCTCGAGCTGGGAACGATTCTGTGCTTCGCAGCCCGGGCTGCGTTTGTGCCGCTCCTCCCTCCCTCCCTCTCGAAATCTGACCGCCTCGGAACGACGGGCAGGTTGACTTTCCAAAGCGTGGCGGCTCGGGAGAGAAACCCCACCCCCACCCCCCCAAAAAAAACCAACCACCCACGAGTGAGCGATCCTCCCCATTTTCAGTCAATGGCGCCGCTTATCTGGAAAGGGCGCCCGCCGCCCGAGTCGGAACGCTGCGTGAAGCCGACCGTTGGGTTTTTCTGCCTCCGATCCCGGCGGAGTTTGCCATGAACTTGATCTCGTGAAGCTCAGCGCCCAGCAGAAGAAGGTCGCGCCGTTTCGGCCCTTCCGACCCCGCAGTTCAACGCGAAGGCCCGGAACGGACAAGCGTTTCGGGCCCGTTTCGGCCTCCGCGATTCCCTCGCGCAGCTTTCCCAACCGAGAGAGACCAACAGTCCCACGACAGCCGAGGCCCCAGCGGAGGCACCGAGCCATCCAAGGACCTCCTTACCTTGAAGTCTGCGGAGAGCTGCGGGGTGTACTCCAGAGTCCAGAGGGCGCGGACAAGCGCTGCCAAGTGCCGAGTGACCTCTCCGGTGCCGGCTTTCGATCCAGGTCCGGCCGGACTCGGCGGCTCGGGCAAAGCCAGCAGGAGGAAGGCGGCGAGCAGCTCGGTGTGGCTCAGGCACTGCACCACGGCGTTCAGGAAACACGTGTTGCCGTGGTTCTTCAGCCCCTGCGCGCCGGGGGTGAGCGGGCGCGGATCTCCGGAACCGGCCGCAGGACCGGGGCTCAGCGCGCCCGAGCTTAGCCGGACGACGCCGACGGCCCCGGCTTGAGCGCGATCCGAGCCCGGCGGCCGCTCGAAGCCGCCTTCGTCGTCTTCCGCCTCAGCGCTTTCCCGCCGCCGCCGCCGCCGCACCCCCCGCAAAGTTTGCAGGAGCCGCCGAGCCAGTTTGCCGAAGGCGCGCGCGGCTCGGCGCCTTCGCCCGGCGCCGCCGGAACGGGGAGCCGAGGTCCGGGCCCTCCCCAGAGGGGTCTGAGCCCCGGGCCCGTCCTGATCCTCCGCCTCGAGTTCGCCCATCGGAGCTCGGCTGCGGCGGTCCGCTCCTCTCCGCCAAGTGTTGCCGACGGCCGCTTCCTCCTCCTTTGCTACCTGCGCTCTCCGCCTCCCGGGAGCTCCGAGACTCTTCGCCCGGCCCCCACGACTGCCGGCTGGGCAGGGCAGGGCAGGGCTGGGCTGGGCTGGGCGGGGAGACGGAGAGGAGCGGGTCGGGCTCATGACGGGGGGCAGGCGGCCATTCTCCTGTGCCCCGCCGTGCTAAAAGGGCACGTTGCTTTTCCCGCCTCCTGACTATTCCCCGCCGGATCCGGAGCGCCGGACGAGGCTTGAGCCAAGCCCCGATGAGCGCCTCCTTCGGGTTTGGCGCTCATTCGCCGGGTTCAAACGCGGGAGGGGCTCCGGTTCTGCGGGCGAGGCGTTGCCGTGGCTGCTCTCGGGATCATCCTAGGGTTCGGATCGGCGAGACCGGCAAGAGTTCGTCGCGGGGCAGAGAGCCCTTCGTGGAGCCCGCCGGCCTCTTTTCCCGCTCTCCGACTCCGGTCCCCCTGTGGGGCTGCTCGGCCGCTGCACGCGGGGTGCCGAATTCCACGATGGATTCGGTGGGGCGCGGGGTTCGGCGAGGCCTTGTATGTGCTGAGCTGTGAATCAGCGGGAATTTTGCTCTGCTTAGCTGGGTTGACTCTCGGGTGGAGGAGATGGGCGTCATTTTGGACGTNCAGGCAACTTCTCTGCTTAATTCACCCACCATCCAGGACAGGCCCCCAATGTCCTGACCTTAACCCGCGAATATTTGTTTGGAGCTGGCATATTAGATGAACACCCAAGCAGTCATATTTTACCTTCCCAATCAGTTTCTGCAATTTTCTGCACAATGTTTCAAGCAGCGGTTTGCTATGGCCTGCTTCCTAGGGCTACGCGATTGGTCCAAGATCACCCAACTGGCGTCCACAGTGCAGTGCTGGGATTCAAATTTTTTTACTAACACCTTGGTGGATGTGGCAGGGGAAGGATGCTGTAAAATCTCCAGTCAGAGGTGGTATTTGCCGGTTCTCTGAACTACTCATCATTTCCACTCCCGGTTCTCTGAACTAATTTCCACTCCCGGTTCTCTGAACTACTCATCATTTCCACTCCCGGTTCTCTGAACTACTCATCATTTCCACTCCCAGTTCTCCAGAACTGGTCAGAATCTGCTGAATACCCACCTCTGCCACAGTGCCATTGGAACTCACATCCTCCCAAATTCTAGCCAAAGGCCTCAACCACTACACCACACTGACCCTGTGAACTTAACCAACCTATTACTTGCTTACTGAAAGGAAACAAAACCTCCTCACAATTTGGAATCCGTAGCAAGACATAGGTTTGCCAATTCCGGCATCTGCCTTCCAAGAACAAAATGATGGAATGACACAGTATATTAAGCACCCACTACCAAATCACAGTAGTATACTCATTAGGTTTTTCCTGTGCTATCAGTGAAAGTATACATGCTTCCTTAAAGTTATTTTTTTTTGGGGGGGGGGATTTGAAGTCAAGGGATAGATGTTGAAAGCAGGTATCAAGGGTGGCCTGTATGACTTGATGCTTGTCCTGCAAAAAAGCTCAAGGCATCTACATCACTTCTTGAAGCATCAGGTCAAATGTCTGATAAAAGCTTGTTACTTGTACCACCTCTTGGAAACTTTAAAATATTGATTTTCGTTGACACCAGTGAGATGCAGAATGAATGGCAGGTTTGTGAGAATAAGAGCAGCCTAGATTGAATTGTCAAGGAAGTACTATTTTCGATAGGCTAATATCTCAGCCTTTGTCAATCTTATCTGAAAATAATGTTCAAGTCTCAGGGAATCCCAGCATAAAAATTTTATCTGCAGTTCATGTCATGTTAGATGGTAAGTAAGTTGAGCTGCAACAAATAAAATTTCCCACTCCTACAAGTGTTAGGATTGTGTGGTAAGAAGAGTTCATGTTAGGTAAAGAAAATGTTTATTTTCTGCTGCTTCTTTTTGCTTAAATCACAGTCTCTAGCAACCTTTCACAGAAACCTAAGGATCTACGGAACCCCAGTTGAGAAGCAACATTCAGCCCCTGCTTTAGTTGCAAAAGAAAAAAAATGAAGCTTCCAAAAAATGGGCATTACTAGTAAGATTTCAGTGTTATGATTTTGAGATGCTGAGAGGGGAAGGACATCATCAAATGAATGAGGAGTGATTGTATGTCCATCCCTGCTTTAATACTTAGCTGCAATTTTATATTCAAACTCTTTCATTTGAGGAAAACCTTCTAAAAATGCTTAAAAGGGAATCCTATTTTGTCTCCCCACCCCAACAACTCATAAATTAGCAGAGGTAAAAGTTAAGACATCTTGAATCACGGTGGAAGCAACTAGTTTAAGGTTTGTAAACTCCCCTGCACCTCAAAATAAGGATAAAGAGTTGGGATTTGGTGATATGAGAGAGAGCCTGGCATGTTGCAGAAGAAATGTTATTTTTTGAAGCCCCAAATCTAAAGTCCGATGTTCACACTGCCCAACGGATGCAAAAAGGACACGCAGACTGAGCAAAATGTTCCATCCGTTGTTATCCGCTCTCAAAAGGGGCACAAAACTTTGCATTAACCGAGGGCGGATAAACACAGAGCGGGGGAGGGACGGCAGGGCGGATGCACAGAGCGGATGCAGAACGGAAGCCAAGCGGATGCACATCCGCAGGGCTTCCGGGGGGCCTCAGCGAAGCGGACGCAAATGGATACAGCGGATGCACAGAGCGGATGAAGCGGATGCAGAGCGGAAGCCTACGAATGCCCAGCCGTTACATTGCGCATGCAGGGAGGATGCATTGCGTCAGCCCCGCAGATATAAATGGAAGCAGCTCGGAAGCCAGGGTCGCCCAGTTCAGAGAAAAGACCTGCTGCGACGGATTGGCTAGCCTTGCACTGCCCTGCCTGCATGTCTGCCTGCCAGCCTGTTGCCTGCCTCTCTCCTGCCAGCCTTGTACTACGTCATGGCCACCCTGACCAGCTCTGTGCTGCCTGCTGCAACCTTGCGAAGCCTTGTGCCTGCGCTGGTGCCAGGCCTGTCGTATCGCGCTCCTGCGTTCCTGCCAGCCTCCCGTGCCAGCCAGCATACCCCACAACCATGCCGGAAGCATAAGCAAGCTCAGTCATCTCACTCGCAGCCCTGGCAAGAGGGACAGGCGCTACGCCATCCCGGCCCCTGGCCCTCACTCTGATTCCTCTGGGACTTCTGCTAGCATGGCGTCGCTCTTCCTGGGCTGGCTTCTTCTGCCTTCTGCTTCTGAGGAGCACGTATGACAAGCACTCCAGCCGACAGCCATATCCGACCAGCGTCGCGTTGCACACCATTCATCCCTGATGACTGACGACCTAGAGCGAGTGCCGAACCGGAAGAGCGAAGCCCCAGGGTGAGACTCGTTTGTTTGTTTATAGCTGTTGTTAATAAAGTCTTATTATATCCGGATGTCACACAGCTTGGCTGTCATTTCTTTTTTTTAATAAAGTCTTGATGGAAAACTTTGTTAGAAATGTTTTAAGCCTTTGCAATGCTTGTGGCGATGGTTATAGACAGCAGTGGGAGTTAACGGTTTAGCGATACCCGTGGACGTCCATATGGGTCGAATACTGTGGATGGTTAGCGCATAGGCAGTGGGACAGTAGATAAACCTGCCAGTTGCTAAAGCATAGATGGCGACTGTATGTCGGCACGCATCCCAGGTGCCACACCTACCGGCGTCCGTTTATTTCATCAATAATATAATGTTAATAGATTATCACCACATTTGTCCAACATAAACACAACTCTTTATACTTAAACGCACGCTGTCCTCATTGTAAGCGCCAACCAAACATACATGGTGAACCAAGCTCATCCGGGTGATGGAGGACAGGCTGAAGGAAGCATTCCATTAAGCATTTACCAATCCTGTCTTGCCATTGCCACTGTTCGCTGGGGAGCTGTGCACCAGTGTTTCAGGAGGTTGTGCTGCTGTCTTCGGCTCTCACGTGAGGCTCTGTTTGGGGGCCTTTGGCACCCTCCTCAGTGTCGATCAGGTTTGCCCTTGCCTCCATTCCCCAGCTCCAATGTCCCATTGGCCTTGTTGACAGGTCCACAAGCCCTGTTTCTGCCACAACTCTGGGTAGCGGGGTCGCGCAGAGATTGTGCAGAGATGCCAGCAAGCGTTCACAATTCCTCCTCATGGTCTCTGGGCTATGCTGCATGTTGGTGAGATATACCTGGAACCTGATTGGCCAGGATGGCCAAAGGTAGTATTCTCCACGACACGCCGTACTTGCCCTTGAACAGCCTGTAGTTGAAGCATCCTCTCTTCACGGGTACTTGGAATCGCGTGAGATTTGGGAGGTGTAGGGCTTCATGAGGTAGGTTGTGAGGGAGACAGGCAGTCGTCCCCCAGCGAGTGAAATTGAAGAGGAAGAAGTAGGGGCACATCATTTCGGTTCATGGGCAGCGAGGTCTGGAATCTGCGAAGCCCCACCCATGAGGTTGCTATTCCAGCTTCCCTCTTCGGGTGTATCGCGGCGTTTATACCTGGGCAATCTGAGATGAGGCCGTTGCCTGAAGCATCGATGTTGAGCCATGAGACTTGCTTGTCAGCATCGGACCATGGCGAAGAGATGGATGCTGAAGAGAGCCCTTGTAGTTGTGATAAGTGGACCGCCCAGACTTTTGCTGCGTGGCTTTTTGCAGGAACACGTGCTTGCCATACTATCTCCAAGGTGGGGAAGTCGCACTTCTGATACACTAGCTCTGCGCAACTTTCTTCCACTCTTCAGTGGAGGGGCACTGGAGGAACTTGCCTTCCTTGTTTTTCTTTGTTGATGGCCTGCATACCACTTCTCTGACCACTAAAAGCTGAATAGGTGGTTGGCTGGCAGCCCTCCAGCCACTACGTGCATCGGCTCCTGTATGTGGTCGCCTGAGGCCGTGGGGCCCCAGACTTGTGACGTGCCACCTTGAGCCCAGGTTCCAGGCTGGCGGAAGTTGCAAGTGTTTGTCTTGGTCAAGCCTGCGGTGCTCAGGCGCTGCACAAGGTTCGTCAAAACATGGCTGGAGGATCCTTCATGAAGTTCTGGAAGGCCCGAGTGTCTTCGCTCGCTGAGGGCGTCCACCATCAGCTTGTTGTACAGTCCGTCCTCTGACTTCTTCTGGCGCAAACCACTCGTGGACGCCAGGACTTTTTTTGGGTGCCTCACTTTTTCTTCCCTGTATGTTCAGAGCCTGTAGGATGGTTTCGCACTGTTTGCAGAAGGATGGTGGCTGGCCAAAGGACTTTTGTCACAATCCACCGTGGACATGACTGATGCTGTGGAAAGGAAGAGTCAGATGAAGGCCCTGCAGAGGTCTGCACGCTTGGCTTGCTGTTCTGAAGTGAGATGCAGCGAGTTGCTCCCCCTTTTTATAGGCAGTAGTAGGTGTCCCTTTGCATCCTCTAGGCATCCATCTAGGCATCCTGTTAACATTGCCTCATATCTGAGATAGCCCCTCTGTGAACGTTTTTTACCGTTTTAAAATGCTTTCTGTTTCCGTGGAGCATCCGATTCCGCATCCGTTCCGCTTTCCTCCCTGTCGTCCAGGCGGATGCGAGTTGCGGCGGAGAATGCCACAGCGGTCAATGCCTAGCGGATTATATGCGGTAGATGCGTAACAAGTAGCGGGATGCGTAGCGGATCGCACGCGGGATGCGTACGCGCATGGGATGACAGAATGGACGAAACTTGGATACATTTTTCCACCGCAAAAGTTTTGGGCAAGCCTCCAAAACTTTTGGGAGCGGGATGAAACGTCAAATAAACGGTTATGCTGGACGGATAGAAGAGGAAGCAAAAACGGAAGGCAGTGAGTAAACATCCGCGTTTTCGAACGGAATGGCAAGGGTTTTGCCGTTTTACATCCTCTTTGCATCCGTTGGTTCAGTGTGACATGGGCTTAATATGTGGATTAGTCTTGAGAACATTTTGAGAAAGATTCAACCAAGCAGAGAAGAGAAGAAGCTAATAATTGAAAGACCTCAAGATCTGGCAGGAAATTTTTTTTATTTTTTATTGCTTAAAACTAAAGATTTTTTAATGAAACATGTTGTAAAGCATTATCTCACTATTTATATAACACAGAAAGTTAGCATCGGTAGGTCCTGTGTAATCCATTCCTATATGATACTACATACTCATTTATGTCATGTATTGTGGCTAAGCTATACTATATTTGTTACACCTAATAGGCACACATCACTTCATCTGAGCACTTTTCTGCAAACAATTTGGTATGTGTAAAACCAGTGAATCACAATGATTGCTGCCTCCTGCCATAAGAACAAACCCAAAACTGAATCTCAAATCTTGGAAGAGGCCTTGTAGTCATGCTTGCTTGGAAACTACTTATAATTTGTATATTTGTAGCTTTGGCAGCAATATTTAGTTCAGCTTAATTTCATCTATTATCACTCTTTTTTTTGTAAAAATTTTATTTCAGTTTTCATAAAACATAACAGTAAAATTACTTTTTTTGAGAATAGCATGGTCCCGGGTTATCACTTCTCCATACAGGCACAAATTCAATTTCATGTTCATCTTTGTGTTCTATTCCATATCTTATTACTATTTTAACATTTTCTCAATAATTTTTCCCTTAGTTTTCTCAGTCTTGCTTTTAATTATCTCATTCCTTTCTAAATTCAATTTTATATATATATACATTTTTCTAAGTTCCAATATCTTTCTAATCATTATATTTAAACTTTTGTCTGGCCTGTTTCAATTTCATATTTTCTTTTCTCATTAAACAAAATTTTCCCCTGTAGTTACTGATTGGAGTATGACACCT
>BHFT01003632.1:0-45275 GCA_004320025.1 Laticauda laticaudata
TTCCAATGGATGGCAAGCTTTTTTGTCCATTTTACATCCTCTTTGCATCCATTGGTGCAGTGTGACATGGGCTTTAATACTCAGAAAGGTTATATCTTTGGCAGTATAGATATGATGACTGTTAAAGGAATGAGTCACAAAGAATCAAATTTTGATATAATTAAAGAATGATTTGTGGTCCAAATTCAGCATGGACATTATGCTTAACAGCAAGATGCCCAATGAACATTTCATTATCTATTGTGGCTGGATGGCCTGCATACCAAGTTGCATTTTTATCTCCCAGGATCATAGTTAATTAACTGGAGAAAGAAAGGCAGGAGGTGCCATCAAGAAAATGAGCTAACCGTATGTTGATAGAATAAAAGCAGCATGTGCTCACAGCACGGTGATAGCCTCGGGATGGACTGCAATCTAATCAATGAAGTTGCCTCCAGCCCCTCACTGAGATTATATTATGCTACAGGGGACAGAGAGGAAAGGTGACTTGTCAAGCACACTTTGGATGATATTTGAAAGACGGTACTGGTTTTTGATGGATAGTCATGACAAGGTTAAGTAAAATAGCTGGGGACAGCTCTCATCTGTTTTTGAGAGTTTGGAGAAGTGAGCAGGTGATGATAGTAGGACTAGGCAGAACCATTCTTCTCATGAGCCTGAATGTGGTCAGGACTCTTGTCCCCTAAATATGGCTATCAGTAAATTGGGAAATCATCTTTATTTGTCTAATTATATGAAACCTCCTATAGGATTGTTCATAAAGTTTTCATGGAAGTTTCACCTCTAAAATCATTGGTGCTGCTTTTAGGAAGTGCTGGTGGAAACAGATGCCCAAGCTTAGGAAGAAGGGGATGGACGGAGTGGTGAATCAGCAGGAAGGCCTCAAATGTCAGGTTGCTCACTTGAAGAAAGTCTTCAGGGCAGCAGGAGACCATGGTTGTCAAGAGGACCAAAGTTTCAAACTATGGGACATTCTTTTGGTAATAGTAGCAAAATCCACATTTATTTTGATAATAAAGTACATCTGGAAGTTCAGGGGCACACCTTCTCAGGAGCCATTCCAGCTCTTTGGAATTAACCTGAGAACCAAGGGACTTCTGCCCTTTTAGCCTTCTGTGAACATTTTGCTCTTTTCCCCAAATTTTGGGTTGGAATAGGGACTGTTCAAAGGGACATGGTGGCTCAGTGGCTAAGATGCTGAGCTTGTTTTGGAGCCTGAGGGGAGGTTTGTTCTTAACTATTTTTCTTATGGGTGGCCATGAGCTACTTCATTATATGAGAACAACAGCCATGTAAGTCTTGCAAAACAATCAATCTAGTAACAAAACCCACATTTATTTTGCAAAGCATAAATCTTCACATTTTCTCCTCAAAACTATGCTGGATTAAGTTGCTTGCATTTATGCCAGAAGACACAATAAAAAGAAATAACTAGCATGTCTTATATCAATCAGTAAAGGAATGATATACACAAGATATACACTTGGTGGCACAATAATTAAAATGCAGCATTGCAGGCTACTTCTGCTGACTGCAGATTGCCAGCAATTTAGCAGTTTGAGTCTCACCAGCTCAAGGTTCACTCCGTTTTCCATCCTTCCGAGGCCAGTAATATGAGGACCCAGATTGTTAGGGGTAATAAATATGCTGACTCTGTAAACTGCTTAGAGATGGCTGTAAAGCAGTGTGAAGATTAAGTGCTATTGCTATGTATAATTTGTATCTTAAATAGAGTTGGGAGATCTAGGATTCTTCATATATTATACCATATGAGCAATGGAAGCAGATGCCAGAAACAGGACATTCTCAGAGGGAAAATAGTAAGAAAAAAATATCAAGGCAGACACAATCATACAGTCACAAAAACTACTTCTTGACATTTTGATCACTTTTTGCCACCATCACCTCTGCTATAATCTATAATTCACCAATGTTGGGAAAGTTCCTTTAAGACAACTTTGTCTTATTTTGGAAATGAGTTTCTCACAATGACTGAAAGTTATATCTGTGTACACTGTCCTATCATTTCACTGTTGGGAAAAAATTCAGAAAAATTAGCAAAAAAAAATCAATTGAATTGATTTAAAGTTAATCATAAATATTTATGTTGTTTATGAGTATATATTCAACATATGTACTCATAAACAAATAAATGCTTAACATGAATACAAATACTAGTTCCGTGCGAAGAAAAAATGCATGAAGAGCAAAATATCACTTCAGACTATACCTTATACAGCCATTCAATGCTCTAAGCATAGGCCAAACTTTACCAGCCTGATGTGTTTATTTATATTTTTTGTTCAATTACTAAATTTATAGGCTGCCCATCTCAGATATATGGAATTAGAAGGGAAAAAAACAGCATAAGAAACCAGAATTAAGGCGACAAATATCACATTAAAAAGAAGCCAAGAAGATTCACAGTCACTCAACTAAGTTGTGGTATGGGCTCATCTATGCTATCAGGGTCCCAGATTCAATGGCTGAGCCAATTTTTTGCAATGCCTTGCAAAAGACCAGCAGTGTCAGGGCTAATGATGATTAAATGAGTCTTCTTCTGGGTCTTCGCAGATAACACTATTTTGTAGACAGAACCCAGCATGTGCCTTTCCTGCCACATCTAACAGGATGGGTAGGCTCCACTGGGGAAACACATCCCAAAGCCATGATGGGCTTTATAGGTAACCACCATCAGACTGCACTCAGAAACATACTGGTAGCCAATACAGTTTGTGGAGAAGAAATGTGAAAGTGACATTTACATATAGTGTTCAAGAGCAGCCCCATATAAAGTATGTTGCAGTAATCCATTTGGGAGGTGACTAAATCCTGAGTGACTGAGCAGAATAGTATTGGAATTATAATGCTCATAGTTATCAATCAACATCTGTGTTGTAATCTGAACAGCACAAGTTGTGGGACTAGAAAAAGAGCTGTACAATTCAACCAGTCCCTTTCTAACTGCCACATACTAAGAAAAATGGCAATAGCCACATTCAGTAAAGATGAATTCAGTCCCTTTGCACAAACTGAGCTTCCTGTCTTGCAGTGAACTGTCAAACACACCTTATCTCTCAAAATGTATGAATGGATATAGTTTTATATGTGCAAGTTTAATTGATGCTGAAGGATAGTTGTTTTATAAATATTGAGAAAACAGTGTAATAAACTATTAATGAAAAAGTTATTGTGAAACACAGATTTATGCAATATTTATTTCAGTTTAATATCCCACCTATTCAGTCAGAAACAACAACAAAAAAGCTAATAGTATTAAGCAATAATACAGCTAAATGAATTTGGAATACAACCAAAGCAGTTTGGTTAAAGCCAAAGATAATTAACTATTTTTTGTGAAAGTGAAGTGAGTGATTGGATTAGATGCCATACAGCCAGGTTCAATTGCTAGTGGCTATACAAATAAATGTTCGTTATACAGTTTTGAAGAAAGGAAGGGAAGGGAAGGTTAGGGAAGGGAAGGGAAGGGAAGATTTCCACACTTTTTGTCAGCTTCCCACAAGGAAACTCAATAACATATCTCCAAAATAGTGATTCAATGGGTCATGGGTTATCTAATAACTTAATAGTTTTTCAAAAGCATTCCAGAATGACCTAACCATCCATTGTATACTTTGACCTAATCATCCATTGTATACTTTGACCTAACCATCCATTGTATACTTTCTTTTCCTCCTTAGTCTATTTCAGTCATCCTCACCAAGTAAAATAGCTTAACTCTAGAAGCAATGCCTTCCATACTTTAGAAGCACGATGGAAGATGATCTCTCACAAGCCTGAAAAATGTACCTAGAAAATGAAATTAAATGAAGGCTTCTTCTAATGATCAAGCGACCAGTCATTCAGAGAATTAATGTCATTTAGAATATGCAATACATCCAAATAAATATATTTTTCTTATGATAGAGTGGAACAAGTCTGAAACTTTGTATATCATGATAGCACAAACATTGGAAAGAAAAATTATGGAATGCAATTATGAATAAGCCATGTTTGTATATTCTGTACAATGATCCCCCATCTTACTGAATATCTAGGAACACCAGGATTTCAAGTGCCTATGAAATATATCGTTGCTTATCAAGATACAATATAGTTGAATGTGCTCTGACATGGAATGTTGACATTCTCCTAAATAACCTAAAGTGTTTTTTTCTCAGATTCAAAATCTATGCAAATTCTTACTAAATCTGTATTTTCCCGAAGGTAATCAAACTGAACTAAAAGAATTTAGAGTGTTTTATTTATTTTCAAAAGGGCAGAGTATCTGTGATGACCCGTACTCTCACAAAATAACCCAAAACATACATTAAAGTCCACTAAGGCCTTCAACTTAACTTCACTGTTTTATTAGGCACAGTTTAAAGTCACAAAAGTAAATAATAAGGCAAAAAGAAAACCAAAGCAAGACAAGAGTTCCGANGTCCATGGGAAGAACGCCAGCAAAGATAAATCTCTTTCAAAGTAAACACTAAACTTTGACTCCAGCAATTCTAACTGTGTAGTTACAAACTTATATATTTAGCTCGCAGTTGCAAGCCACGAGGAGGATCATGGTCATCTCCTCTTGAGTAGACTTCGCTTTTCCCTGATCCTCTGTTCCCTACATAACCTAGGATGGATAGGGGATAGGTCTGGATCCTCCTCTGACTGCTCAGCCGGCCTCCGCCCTTCCCAAGCCTCCTCCACCACCTCTGGAGCCACACTACTACTCCCTGTTGGCCGTTCCTCCCCTTCCTCAGAGTCAGTCTCCACCAGGGGCATGACAGTATCAAAACACATTCACGAAATGAGGGAGGGTGGAAGCAACTACAATGAATGTTTAAAAATCTGTGTATTCCTGGGAAATGAGATGCTGTGCCTAAATTAAAGTAAAAATGTCAAATGGAACTGAATGAATCACTTCTGACAATAAACACATCCTCTTCACCAATCACCTTCTTCCTTGAGCATTTACAATATCCAGAGTCAATCTTGAGGCACAGGATTTGTAAGGTTCTGGTAATAAATCATTTACATTTTCCTCATTCTCAATGCCCAGCTTGACTCAAAAAAAACCCTAGCAGTTGGAAGAGGAAGATAAAGGAATTTAGGAGGGATTGGATGATGATACATCAATTCAATTTAATTAACTTATAAATGCAGGAAAATGCTACGTAGGCACTCAATCAAAATGCAGGCTTTAGTTTACTTCTGTGTAAGTTGGCATCAGATGTGCAACAAGATATAACAGGTCAGCTATATGGAAGGATGCCTTCTTAGTTTTAGCAACAAGCTTGGTGGGTACAACTGCATTCATGTACTGGCTAAGTTTATTTGATTTAATTATTTATTATTAAATCAATGCATGGGATGATTTATCAAGTCCAAATAAACTTTAATAGCTAGGTTATGGAAACAGAACACAGTATAGTTTAGTATGCACTATGAATAATGGAGTCCCATGATTGGATCATACTTTTAATCATATTTAGTAATTTGTCTGCTCCAGAAACCTAAAGTAGGTTCACATATCACTCTAAGTCTCAGTGTTATTACTTTATTAGTGACAATAGCTGTCACTAATACAGGGTTCATACTCTGTATTCAGCCATCAGCTGCAACAGCTGAATTCACATAATTGTATATACAAGAATCAGACACATTATGATTAGCACAGAGGTTCTCAAATTTCATGGTATATTGCCCACCCAAGCAAATTAATTTGTATAATTCATTCTATGGAACAAAATTATCACTTTTTTCTCTGACCACTTTTTAACTTCATATAGGTAGGTCTCAAACTCTTTAAACTTGTCCAAGCACAGCAAAATAATGTTTGGTCATTGATCCAGCTTCAGGTTCTCAGAACTAGGTTACTCCTTCAATGGCTTTTGCAGTGGTCTGAAGCAGAAGCTCCTGCAATAGCCCTAACCCAAAGGATAAGCCAGGATCTATTATTCTTCTTGCTATTTTAAGGGTTGTTCTCGCTATGCTTCTTTCTGAAATATATTTTGAGTCATATTTGGCATTCAGCCTGCGGACCTAGACCAAGGCAACATGAAAGCTACAGCCTTCTGCTTCTGCAGAAGAATGTCAATACATGGACTCAGGGCTGGGACCCAGAGTGATACACTAGATCAGGACTGTCAAACTCCCAACCCATGGGCTGGATTAGTCACACGCTGGCCACACCTACATCCGGTTTAGCAAAGGAGAAAAAAGTCCTGATACGTCATGTGATGCCACCATGACAACGTTAGTTTGACACTCTTGCTCTTAGTCCATCCATAATTTGAGCTACTTGGAAGCTGATGGTGAAAGTCTTTGAGCTCAAAAGTGATCAGAAAGCCATGAAATCATGAAATTTCACTTATTTAAAAAAAATACAGAGAAAATTAGAAAAATAAAATTATTTCTTTATTGAATTTATTTATTACATGTCTATGCCACTTGTCTCTCTGTTATAGCAACTCTGGGTGGCTTACAACACGATAAAAAAGTAAACAAAATAATACAAAATTGATTAAAATTAACTTTAAATAAGAAACTAAGCACTAAAGGCCCTGTCACATCAGCTGACGGATGCAAAAAGTATGTAAAAAGGACACAGCGGATGAGAAAATGTTCCATCCGTTGTTATCCGCTCTCAAAAAGTGCCCCACAAATTTGCCATAACAGGAGCAGACAACAAACGGAAAAAGAATGGACAGGGAGACGGACGTAGTGAGGATGTTAAGCGGATGCTCCACGGAAGACTAGTGCAGATAGAAGCGATGGAAGGCGGATGGCACATCCACGGGGCTTCCAGCGGAGCACAGCGAAGCGAGACGCAGCTATGAAGGAAGTGGATGCAGAGCGATGGCAAGCGGATGCCTAAGCAGTATTGACATGTGGAATGCTATCAAAGGAATGCCTTATGCGGAAAGCAGGCAGAGAGCCAGACAAGAGGGAAGAAGCACACACTAGACTGCTGGATTATCAGGGAACACCATCAAAGCAGCGTAGATCTGCCTCTTCATCAGCTGGTACACACCGACATACCATCCTCTAACAGAAGCCCTTCCTCACTACGTCAACCAGAGCTCTGCATGGCATGGTCCATAATCCAGTACAAGGTGTAAAGGAGAGGATTACAGGTGCTTCGCACAACGCTCATGCCCAGCGCTGAACCCGCTCAACCCTAGTCTAGGTCTGCTTCCTCCACCCCATGTGATGTCCCTCCTTCAAGGCTTTCAGCAGGCCCTCTACTACCAAGGATATGGTCTACCAGGAACTCCGCAGTCACAGGCAAGCCCTTCCCAGTCCCAGGACACATGGTACAGCCACCAATGCCACAGAATTGCCACCATGCCACAAGTACACAACAGATGCCAAGATGCCATCCATGCCTCACCTCGTCACTGACTGAGACGCGAGACAGCCCCCACTACATCCTCTTCCTGATCCACCGCACAGCCAAGCCACGCTCAGAACATGCTGTCATTTGGTCTTGGGACTGGACACGCCATGTCATGAGGAAAGCGGCTTCTCATTCACAGGACTGAGCCAGGCTGCTCTGAAGTCTTTCTCCACCACCCAACTTGCGTCTTGGGGCCAGGCAACCCCATGGCGCCTCAGACAAGCACTCGCAGGCAGACAGCCACCTCCACAGCACCTTTGGAAACCCCTTCACGCCTTTGATGAACTAGGGCAACGCTACAGCAAGTGACTGAGAAGACGCCAGAAGACTGGGTTTGCTACCCTGTTGACTTTATCTTTGCTTGGGACATTTACTTGGGTCAATTTTGCATTTTACAGTTTGTTATTAATAAAGTTTAATCTTTGCTTCACACACACTTGGTTCAGTTCTTTTAGTCATAAAGTCTTGGTGGAACTTTTAGAAATGGTTTAACCCTTTGCCAAATGCTTGTGGGATGGGGTAAAGGATACCTTGTGGGATTGGCAAGAGATACCTGTGGATGGGTAATAGCTGTGGGATGGAAAGGTATAGCAGTGGGATGGGCAGAAGATACCTGTGGGATGGGTTATAGCTGTGGGAAGGGTAAGGATAGCAGTGGGATAGATAAGCCTCCAGTCAAAAGCATAGTGGGACTGTATGGTCCACCCTCCCAGGTGCTTACAACATATGCCGTTTATTATCAATAACAATTTCAATGCATTCATCAAACACATTTTCAACATAAACAAAACCTCTTTATTAATGACCTGTTTATTGTAGGGCCACTCAACATACATGGCACCTGTCGAACAGGTCCATATGGCGTAGAGATAGACGAACAGGCTCAAAGGAAAGCATCCATTAAGTCATCTAACCATCCTGTCTTGCGGCACTTACCAACTGATTTCCAGCTGGGTGAGTTTGCACTATGTTTTCAGGAGGTTGCCGCTGCTTCTTTCCGTTCACGTGAAGCTCTGTTGGGGCATGGCAACATTCCACAAGTGTCATATCAGGATTTACTCCTTGCTCCATTCACGCACGCTCCAATGTTACCCATTACCGACCTTGTTGGTGGTCCACAGAGCCTGTTCTGCAAACTGGGTAAGCGGGTGCGCCTGAGATTGTGGCAGGATGCCAGCAAGCTTCCATGATGTTCTCACATCTCTGGACAAATGCTGCATGGTGGTGAGAGGTACCATGGAACCTGTTGGCCAGGATGCCAAAAGGCGCTTCTCCCAACCACCTGCCTGCCCTGGACAGCCTGTAGTTGAAGATCCTTCTCTTCACGGGTGAGGCATCTGGAAGTGTAGGGCTTCATAGGGTAGGATTCTGAGGGAGAAGGCAAAATCAATCGTCTCCACGATGAAAGTAGAGCACATCATTGTGTGTCGTTGGGGCAGGGGTCTGGGATCTGGGAAAACCATGATGAGGGTTGTGTTCCAGCCCCGTATCCACATTGAGGTCACTACCGGAGGCATTGTATAACTGGGCATTGAAGCTGACGTCCGTTGCTGAAAGCATCAATGGTACATGAACTTGTAGACCAGCATCGACGCATGGTGAAGAGGAATGAATGCTGAAGAAGCGCCTTGTTAACTTTGTACCTGAGTTGGCTGGAGCTTTGCAGGCCACGTGCCTTAGCCCATTTCTATGGCTCCAAACGGTGTGGGGGAAGTTCACACTCTGGATAACCACTGCTCTGTCAAACTTTCTTCCAGCCTTCCTTCAGTGGAGGGGCGACTGGAGGAGCTCCTCCAGGTAGTCTCCTTGCGATGATGGCTCTTGCACACCGACTTCTCTGACCACAAGTGCTGATGGTGTTGTGTGGCACGCCTCAGGCGTACACTGCATGCTCCTGTTATGTGGTCCAGAGGGGCAAGTGGCGCAGAGTCAGTTGCCCACCTCAGCCAGGGTCCAGGCTGGGATGGAAGTTGGTGTTTTGCCTTGGTCAACCTGGGGTCTCAGCTGCATCCACAAACATTCGTCAAACATGGCTGGCCGCATCCGACCTCATTAAGTTCTGGAATGCACGAGGGTCTTCGTTCCTCAGCTCGCACCATCAGCTTGTCTAATACACAGTCCGCTACTTCGGCTCTCTCGTGATCCAATCTTCAGACCCAGACACTTTCCTTGACCCTCCTTTCTTCCCATAGAACAGGGTGAAAAGAAGCCTGTAGAAGGGCTTCACACTGTTGTAAATGATGTCGGCTAACGCAAAGGAGTGTGCGACCGATCCATGGTGGAGATGACTGAATGCCTGTGGAAGAGCAGATGAAGGCTGAAGAGGTCTGCAACAGCAGGGCTGCTGACTGAAAATGAGAATCCAGTGTGATTTCTCCCGCCTTTTATAGGAAATATAGTTTTTCCACTAGGTGTCCTTTTGCCATCCTCTAGACATTCCTGCAGACAATCCCTAAATATCCGAGAATGACGTCCCGCTATACGAACGTTTTTTCTCCATTTTAAAGCTTTATATGCGAGCGCATTCCGGTTTCATCCTTTCTAACGTCCATGCTACTACGCTGCGGATGTCGTTCCGCATCGGAAGTGAACGACTCTTACTAGGGACCAGTAGTGCCCTATTTCTTAGTACCTGCATGCCGGCCTCTGCATAATCTTTGAAAAAATCTTTCCAGGACACTCCTTACCAAAAACGATATGGTCCACAAAGCCCAACGAGGTCATAGCCCATCTTCAAAAAGGGAGACCCTCTACCTAAGATGAAAGTACAGACCATCTCTTATGCTGCAATCATCTGTTAAGTCATGGAGATCAGTCATATATTAGATACCACTTTATCCTCATACCCTCCACTTGAGAGGCAAGAAACCTAGCTTCTAATAAACAATTTGGATTCACGAAGAAAACTATCCTGTGATCTGCAACATCCTTTACACTGGAAAAAACTATGGACTACACAACTCGATCAGGGCAACAATAGATGCAAATCATATAAGACTTCTGTAAAGCCTTTGATTACAGTGGAGCAGGACAAACAACTCCTAAAGATTAAAATCTTATGGTATCTTGACAACTGCATCACTGATAGAAGCATTCCTGCGTCACACAGACAACAAACATCGGTCAAAATATGGGAGTGTCCAGTCAAATTCTCGTACACTGCAATAGTGGTGTCCCCCAAGAGCGGATGTTCTACAGGACAACACTCCTCTTCATACTCGACATAGAAATGACCTCTGGTGATCATATGTAGTGCACACTGTGTCTCTTCGCTGATGATAGTAAGCTGTTCAATCCACAGACAATAGCAGACTGCTACCGCTTCAAAAAGATCTTGGAGGTATGTTTTAGATGGTCAACAAATGGCGTACTTTCAAATCTCAACAAATAAAATATTCTGGTCTTAACGTATTGGCAAAAATATCATAAAATAATACGATGGTAGCGTTTATTCTCGCTCTGGGTAATACCACTCACTACTAAACTTGAGCATTTGACAAAACATTGTGCTAGACCATTACTCAAAATACAACTCATAGTTCTGGAATCCACATTATGTTTCTGGATATTAGCACAAAGTTTGAGATAGCTCCCAGAATTTTCAACAACGGAGATTCCTCCTACTCTCTATTCATTTGTAGAAATATTTATGGCCACAGAAATTGAAATTTCCTAGAACCAGAAAACTTGATTATGCTGTCTTCAGTCTGATCTAAGTAAGGTGTATAAAATCCATACATTGCAATGGCCTACTGTGACAATGAATACTTCCAGCTGTCAACATAACAAAACAAAGAGCACACAAATAGATAAGAAACTCAAGGTTTAGGCCCACCAAAACTTGAATTGCAGGAAATACGACTTTCAGCACAGAGTGACGCATTGTCTGGAATACTCGCTACTTGGACGTCTGTGGTTTCTATCCACCACACTAGGAACCTCCAAAACTTTAACCTTAGACCTGTCTAAGCTCTTGACACCCTTTCCTCAGGAATTCTGTAGGGGGCGTGCAATAAGCACACCACCGCCAACGTGCCTACCATCCCTGTCCTATTGTTTCTTTTATTTTTCTTATATGTACCCATTTCATGTATTCATAACTATATATTATCTTGTAAGCGATTGACAAATCAAATAAATAAATAAAAATAAATAAATATAGCTTATCTCTTTTAGGGCCTTCCTCATCATAATAAGATACAATACAACAAACCAGTCGGTGAAATAAAATTATGGTAGGTAGGTAGATAGGTAGGTAGGTTGGTCAGAAGGAAGGAAGGAAGGAAGGAAGGAAGGAAGGAAGGAAGGAAGGAAGGAAGGAAGGAAGGAAGGAATTTTTTTTAGTTCTCTCAAACTTGTCTAAAAGTGTCTTCAAATACCTTTCTTGAAAAATCTCTAGGATAAGATTGAAATGAAGCTAAGTTTCTTTCAAAGAGTTTTTAGTCTCAAGAAATGTTTACAGTCATTCCAGAAATGATTTAGGAAGTGATTCTAGGAAGCAACATAAAGTTCGCTTTATATTAAACAGTAGGAACTACTTTATAATTATTAATGAGTAGACATTTCTAGCTTACTATGATAGACTCTGAGGAAGGCCAAAAGCTATTTAGGTTATAATAAATTCATGGTTATTATTTCTACTATTAGGACTTTGACAGACTCAGAGCATAGAAGTCAAACTATTCAGATAGATAGATAGATAGATAGATAGATAGATAGATAGATAGATAGATAGATAGATAGATAGATAGATAGATAATATGCAAGATAACTTGCTAGTGGAATCTTAGTTTCTCACTAAACATGATGAGTAGTTGAAACATTTGTTTGTATTGTATTAAAGATTGGGGTATAGGTAATTCAAACTAAGCAAAATCTAGTCAACATGTACCTGCTGCTACAAAAACTTGGCAAGAGCTTTGCAACCACTGTGAATAATAAACAAACTTTGAGATGCTGGGAAAGTGGTTTATATAAGTCATTTGTCTACCCTTCAGAACATCCTTTCTCCAAAGATTAGATTGACTTCTGCAAGGCCTTAAAGACATGGCTTTGTCAGCAGGACTGGGGATCAGATATGTGTTTTCATTGTTGTGTGTGTGTTTTATGTTGTTTTTAATTATTGCCAGCAATCAAAGTCATGAATTTCACATATTAAAGAAATACTATGAAATATTAAGTGAAAGAAAGGGGAGCCTGGTATGCTATCACACATGGGGTTGTGAAGAGTCAGACACAACTTAGTTACTGAACAAAAAAATTGAAATAAATGAGAGGCTAGCAATACCATTCCACTGCATTATTAAACTAGAATAGTTATAAACAATCATTGTTCCAGATACATGTAGTGTTTTTTTTAATTTCTTTTGTACTAGAAAGTAATTATTTTTTTTAACAAATCTCTCATTGTTCAATGTTTGAATCAAGCCTTCTACCCAATTCATAAAGTATTGATTGCAAATGCTGCCAGGAATTCAAAATATTTAATAACGCCAGAATCAGAACTGGAAAATTAATAAGTTCTGGAGCAATTTTTAAAAAAACCCTTCTATTTTGTGGCTTTGCATCCTCTAAGGACAACTTCTACATTATCCTTGGTGGTCCCAATGTTTATACCCATTAGGCAAGCTATGCAAATCCCAAGGCCTACATTCTTGATTTTACAGATCTACTAACTTCATGCCAAGAAAAACAAAATATTGTGTGTGGAAATATAATCATATTTTATCCTTAGAGATTATTGTCTTCCAAGATCAAGGAAGTTATGTTAGGGGCTAAGTTAGGTTTATTTTATCTTAGTGGAAATTGCAAATGAAAATGTAATTTTAAAAAGCAGATGCATAGGAACACTGGATAGCGTGGACTTATGATTCAGTATGTGCAAAACTGCCCTGGTCCCCAAACACATCCATCCATCCATCCTTAAGACACAAACGCATAAATATAAAATGCTAAAATTATTATATGAATATGCATCATACAAAATTCATGAATTCATAATAATATGAATAAAGAAAACATTAGATCTCAAAATCTGGTTGGCCTAGTGTTACTTTTAAAAGATGTATCTGATACTGAATGGCTTTCTTCAAAGTAAATTATTTGTATAGGTTGTGAACAAACCAGAGTTGAACAATATCTGTTGGCTTCATAGCTGTACTGCTAGAAGTAAAACCCTTGCCTTGGTGACTCCTCAAGCAAATAGTCTTGTCCCTTTTTTTTTTAGTCTGCTCCTCTTTCCTATTGGGGATGGAATGAGTGAACAAAGGTAAGCTTACAGTGTCTAAGCCAGAAAATGATGAATATAGGAAATAAATACCAAAAAAATTGTTAGTTTTCTGCTAAGGGTCATCTGGATTTCTGCAGCCCAAGTACACCTTTAAAAAAGAATTGGCAGTACACCATGAATATTAGAGCTACCAATGGGGCCAATAATAATAATTCAAAATGGCAATCAAAACCAGAGGGAGCTTTGATCATATCATATAATCACATCACAATTTTAACTTTTTTCACCCTGGCTTGTGAATACTCCTGGATGCTATGAACTATATGAACTGTATTCTGACTGGGAGAAGGTGGCCATGTAATGTTTTTCTTCCTATTCTCCCAATTGTTCCAGTCTGGAGAGCAGCTCACCATCTACCCTTTCTCACCATTGGAGATCCTCATCTGAGACTTTTGCCCAGGAATCCAGAACTCTCCTCAAGCCACTGTGAAGCATTCATTTCATACACACACAAATGAAAGAGAGAGAGAAAAAAAAAGTTCCACTTAATCATCAATTCTGAGTACTGGTAAACTCTTTGAGAAACCATACTCTTCTTGTAGACCATCATAAACAACAGGAAATTTGTTTTGAAATGTTCAAAAACAGAAGACACTATTAAATTAAAACAAAGATTCAACGATGAAAGGAGGAACTGATGGCAAGCTGATCATTCACAATGGAAACACCAAAAAAGGGAAAAAATAAGCAGTACAAAGCTGGCCACAGCGACAAAAATGTCTATCATAAACATGTACAGTTCTGAGAACATGAGGATTTGCAAATCTGGGACAGAACCTTTCATTAGCTTAAGCAGAACTCATGTTATATGCTTTTGTACAGAAACAAATATAACATCAAAGGAGAGAAGAAGGGAGAGTTATTAGTTATATGTGTTAAAATTAATCCCATAGATGTTCTTCAGTGCAATTAAGGTAGGATTAATCTATTGAAAAATAATTGCCCTTGATATAATGTTCATGTCCTTTTCTAATCAGAAGACAGTACAGCTAGTGATTTATAAAATTTATTTTCTAAGGGATTGATAAATGTTAATAAGAGACCCAGTTTGGTATTGTGGTTAAGGCATTAGGCTAGAAACTGGGAGATTGTGAATTCTAGCCCTGTTTTAGACACAAAGCTAACTGGGTAACTTTGGGCCAATGATTTTCACTTAGCCCTAGGAAACAGGCAATTGCAAGCCATTTCCAAAATCTTGCAATAAAACTAAAAGGACTTGTGTCCAGGTGCCAGGAGTCAACATTGATTTGAAGGACTCCCCCACTAAAAATAACCCCACCCAGTGTTATAATCACCTGAAGTAATACTCAATGGAGAACACACTTCCTAGGAGTTGAGACAGATATGTTCCATAAAGTTCTTTACCTACAAATTAAAATTTATTTTTCCAACTCTTCCTTTGATTATACCTTGATTATATCATTTTCCTTTTTGTCTCCCTAGCCCATATTTTATTTATTAACTGAATAAATCATTGCATGATTAATTATAACCATAAATATTGTATACTTTATTTTAATGAATGGTGTATGTGAGTGATAAACAAAGATAATAAACCAGTAAAATAAAAATTTTTAAAGTAACTTGGATCATTGACAGCCAGTGCAGTATATGGAAAAAGAAAGTTGCAGAGATATGTTATAATTTATTTACTTTATATCAGGGTGAATTATTTTTCATCAGTCCAAGGTAATTTCAAACAATAAAAATACACTGCAATTAAAAAGAACCAAACAAAAAGTCTTAAGAAGCTCACAGACATTCACGCCCTAGTCATCTCCAGCCTTGACTATTGCAAAGTATTCTACATGGGGCTGTCCTTAAAAGTATCCTGAACCTTCATTTGATTCAAAATACTGCAGCCCGCATGGTTTTGTGCAGACCCAGATGTGTACACATCCCATTTCTCCTGCTGGAGCTGCATTGGCTGCTAATTTCTTTCCAGGTCCAATTCAAGGTGCTGTTTTTACTTTTATAGCCCTACATGGCTTGGGATCAGGCTATATGAAGGACTATTTTTTTCTGGTCACATCTACTCTACTCACCAGAGCACGGAGACAGGGAATGCTGTGAGTTCCTTCTTCTAAGAAAGTTCATCTGGTAGGACCAAGAAGAAAGTCCTTCTCCAAGGTAGCTCCCTCCCTGTGCAACATCATCCCAATGGATGTAAGACTTTGACATGCTTTTGCAAGACCCTGAAACCTGGTTTTGTCAACAGTCCTGGGGTGGGATGGAGCTGATCAAGTGGCTTATTTTATAGCTTGATTATTATTGCCATGGGATTGGGAGGGAAGGAATATTGCTTTCAATTGTTTTAATTTTGATTTTTTTCTTCATAAGTCTCCTGGAGTGACTGAGAGTGAGTTAATTGTCCATATAAACTTTCATAGATAGATAGATAGATAGATAGATAGATAGATAGATAGATAGATATGTGCTGTTTTGGATAAGAAGGTACGCGAGACGTATCTCAACAAACAATTCTTTATTTAACTGTATCGTGACTTGTAGCGGAACATTTGCCGAAGCCGCGGCATGCCTTTCTTATAGATGCATGCATCGTCGTGCGCTGGCTCTGCGATGATGACAGCTCTTTAGAATTCCCGCCATCTGGCGGGCCAATCAGTAATTGCCCAATCCGGAGAGCGGCCTTTTCGGCCAATCAGTTTTAGCTATTTGGAGTCTCCAATTTCCACACACAACACCCCTCCCCCTTGGTTTCGTCCAACGTGCATAATGTAGTCAAGTAGGTACATGGAGCTTTTGTGGGGTCCTACTTGACCTGTGCAGCTCAGTCTCATTGTGGTCTTCCATTGGTTTGGCACAGGATCGCTTTTCTCGCGTCTTCTCCATGGATCTCCTGGAAGGGGTGAGTCAGCCTTGCTGCTTCGCCTGGTTTTCTCGGGCTGGTTGACGTGGCTCTGCCCCTCCCTCCTGGTTTGTCTGGTTTGTCGAGCTGGCCTGGCGTTCTCCTTCCAGGAAGGCCTCGCCTGCTACTGGTTCTCTCTCCAAAGGTCGTCTATGGGTAAGTGCTTCTTTTTGTTTTATCAGAGTTTCTAAATCAGGTTTGTGTTGTGTCTTTTGTCGGTGTTATTGGAGGTTTGTCTCTCCTTTTATTATTTGTGTGTTCCCCCCCCTCCCCGGTTTTTTTGGAGTGTTTATTGGTGTGGCGGTGGTGCTGTAGTATTTCATTCCAATATCCTAGAGCGAAGCTGGTCGATGTGCTGCTTCCATGTCTGCCATCATCTAGTGCGAGTCGGTATGACCGGGGCCCTGTATATTGGGTAACTGTGGCTGGAAGCCACAATGGGTCCCCAGTAAAGATTTTTGCGTAGAATAAGTCGCCTATAGTAAAGGAGCAATATTACTTGAGGATCAGGGCGGTTTTCACAGGTATAAGTGGGGTGCAGTCTATCAAGGTAGGAATGCAAGTTTTCTACCCATGAGGAGTTCAAGTTGGGCTTTTTTTGGTGGTTGTGCGAGGAGTGATTTGTTGAATGGTTAATAATCTGTAAATAATTAATAATCCTGGACGTCCACCAATGTCCAGTTTGTCTAGGGCCTCTTTGGATAAACGAACCATCGCATGGCAGCTTCAGTCTCTCCATTGACGCTGGATGAGCCGGCACGTGTAGGGCATGTCAAATGCCCTACTGCAGCCAGGTATTGCTCGAAGGCTAAAGCAGTAAATGGGGCCATTGTCAGAGACTGCTACATCTGGCAGTCCATGAGTAGCAAAAAATCTGTTCAATTTTTTACAACTGCTTCAGTATAGTGACGTCATAAGTATAAAGGCTGGTCCCACTGGCCGATGACACAAAAGTATGCAAAAGGACACAGTGGATGAGCAAATTTCATGGGTGGCTCCATCATTTTCATCTGCTCCAAAAAGTAGTCAAAATTGGATAATACAGAAAAAAAAAATGGACGTGGGTAGTATGTAGCCGGGGATGTTAAACGGACGTTCATGTCGAAGCCCTAGCTGGATGAAATGGAATGGGAAGCGATGAGCACCTCCGAAGGGGTTCCAAGGAGAATTGTTGAAGCGGAACACATAGCAAGAAGGGGTGGATGCATAGCGGATTGAAGCGGATGCATCACGTACACCTATAGGAAACAAAGAGGATGCCTGTGTGGATCTATATCGGATGCAAAGCGTTCACTGTGCATACGGGGGTATGTAATTGCGTCCGCTTCGCACGGATATAAAAGAGGATGCAGCGACGCATGCAGAATAGCTCTATTCTGACTCAGAATAGTCTCAGAGACTGAGTTGTTTACTTGTTTAATAAATTTATCTTTGCTTAAGACACTTAATAAGAGTTTACTTGGTTCATTTGTCTATTTTAATAATGTCATAAAGTTTACCTAAGAAATTAATAAATGTATCTTTGCTTAAAGACACTTAATACAGTTTACTTGGTTCATTTTGCTTATTTAATAAAAGGTTGGTGAAATACTTTGAAAAAAGTGTTAAGCCTTTGCATGCTTGTGGGATAGAGAAGGATAGTTGTGGGATAGATAAACCTCCAATGCAAATCATAGTGGGACTGTATGGTCCACCATCCAGTGATACGATGTTTCTCTCCCCTTTTTATAGGAAATATCCGGTTGTCTGCTAGTGTCCTTCTACATTTTCTCTAGACATACTCCAGACATCCTAAATAATATGAGATACATCCCAGATACAAACGTTTTGTCCGTTTTAATTCCTTTATATACAAGATGCATACGCTTAAGCCCCTGTCACACTGCACCAATGGATGCAAAGAGATGTAAAAATGGACAAAAAAGCTTGCCATCCGTTGGTTAAACGCGATTACTCAACTGCCTCCGTTTTGGTTCCTCTCTTCCGTCCACATCCGTTTGATTGACGTTTCATCCGCTCAAGAAAGTTTTGAGCTGCTCAAACTTTTGCGTGGAAAATGTATCCAATTCGTCCGCTTCTGCATCCGCTAGGCATCTGCTAGGCATCCGTTCTGCATCCGTTACGCATCCGCTATATCCGCTAGGCATCCATTTTCGCATCCGCCGCAACTCGCATCCGCTCGACACAGGGAGGAAAGGACATGGAATGGATGCAGAACGGATGCCTAGTGGATTGCAGCATGGAAACAAAGTGTTGAAAATGGAAAAAAACGTTCGCAGAGGGACCTATCTCGGATATTAAGGATGTGTCTACAGATGCCTAGAGATGCCTATAGAGGATCTCCTAGAGGATGCCCTAGAGGATGCCTAGAGGATGCAAAGGGAAACCTATACTGCTTATAAAAAGGGGGGCAACACATTCTGCATCTCACTCTTCAGAACAGCAACCCTGCAGTGGCGGACCTCTGCAGCTTCATCTGACTCTTGCTCTTCACAGCATCCAGTCATTTTCACACGTGGATCGTAAAAAGTCCTTTTGCAGCCACCACTCCTTCTGCAAACAGTGCAAAGCCATCTATAGCTCTGTGAACTCTACTACAGGAAGAAAAAGGGGCGCCAAGAAGCGTCTTGGTACAAAGATGGATCGGGAGAAGAGCAGAGTACAGACTGTAACAACAAGCTGATGGTGGAGCTCAGGAGCGAAGACACTCAGGCATTCCAGAACTTCATGAGGATGCCTCCAGCCATGTTTGAACGAACTGGTGCAGCGCCGCTGACCACCAGGTTGACGCAAGAGGCAAACACCAACTTCCGGCCGCAACCTGGAACCTGGGCTCAAGGTGGCATTCCACTCTGTGCCACCTGGCCTCCGGGACCACCTAACAAGAGCATGCAGTACGGCTGGAGGGTGCCACCCAACACAATCAGCATTGTGGTCAGAGAAGTGGTGCAGGCCCATCATCGAAGAATACAAGAGGAGGGCTCCATCAGTGCCCCTCCACTGAAGAAGGATGGCAAGAAAGTTGCAGAGCAGTAGTATCAGAGGTGGAAACTCTCCCCACACCGTTGGAGCCATAGATGGCAAGCACGTGGCCTGCAAAGCACCACCCAAGTCGGCCTCCATTTATTTTCAACTACAAGGGCTTCTTCAGCATCGTCCTCTTTGCATTGGTCGATGCTGACTACAAGTTCATGTACATCGAGCTTCAGGCAACTCCTCATCTTCAGATGCCAGGTATAACAACGCCAGTCACCTAAAGGAGGAGCTGGAACGCAACCTCATCGTGGGCTTTCCATGATCCAGACCCCCTGCCCAATGACAACACAAATGTGCCCTAATTCATCGTGGGGATGACGCCTTCTCCCTCACAAACCTACCTCCTGAAGCCCTACCCTTCAGACTCCTCCACCCGTGAAGAGCGATCTTCAATTACAGCTGTCCAGGCAAGGCGGGTGGTTGAGAACGCCTTTGGCATCCTGGCCAACAGGTTCCAGGTACTTCTCACCACCATGCAGCATCGCCCAGAGACCGTGAGGAGGGATGGAAAGCTTGCTGCATCCTGCACAATCTCGATGCGCACCCGCTACCCGGTCTTGCAGAAAAGGCTTGTGGACCTCCAACAAGGCAATGGGGACATGGAGCCTGGGGAATGGAGCAAGGGCAAACCTGATAGACATGAGGATGTGCAAGCACCCACAACAGAGCCTCACGTGTAAGGAAGAAGCAGCGCAACCTCCTGAAACACTGGTGCAACTCCCCAGCTGGAGAAGTGGAGTGGCAAGACAGGATGATGATGATGATTAATGGATGCTTCCTTCAGCCTGTCTCATCACATGGATGGGATTGGGCCATGTATGTTGAGTGCCCGACAATGAACAGGGCATTTAAAAAAGAGTTGTGTTTTATGTGACATGTGTGGATGAT
Organism: Laticauda laticaudata; assembly: GCA_004320025.1. NCBI lineage: Eukaryota > Metazoa > Chordata > Lepidosauria > Squamata > Elapidae > Laticauda > Laticauda laticaudata. The sequence continues at coordinate 20,485 of BHFT01003632.1, forward strand.
TGATTATATTGTTATTGATAATAAAGGGCGATAGGTGTGGCACCTGGGAGGTGGACCATACAGTCCCACTATGCTTGCACTGTTTATCTATCCCCACAGCTATTCCCATCCCAAAGTATCCCTGCCCATCCCACTGCATCTTAACCCATCCCACAAGCCATGGCAAAGGCTTGAACCATTTCTAAAAGTTTCCACCAAGACTTATTAAAAAAGAAACAAAGCAAGTGTATTGAATCAAAAATAGACTTTACTAACAAGAAACTATAAAACAAATAGTCTCTGGCACTTCTCTTGGTCGTTCAGTCTCAGGGGTGAAGGGTGCAGGTGCTGTGGAGGTGGCTGGTGCTGGAATGCTTGTCATCAGCTCCTCCAGAAGCAGAAGCAGCAGAAGCCCCAGCCCAGAAGAGCGAGCCCGTGCTTGCAGAAGCCAGCAGAACCAGAGTGAGGGCCAGGGCGGGATGTCCCTCTTGCAAGGGCTGGCAGCAAGATGGCTGAGGCTTGCTGTGCTTCAGCATGATTGTGTTGCGGGCTGGCAGGGAGGCTGGCCAGCACCAAGGCTGCAGAAGCGCTGGCAGGCAGGCAGGCACCAAGGCTTGCGCAGGCAGGCACCAAGGCTGGCAGGTAGGCTGTCACCAAGGCTGGCAGGAAGGCTGGCAGGGGAGCAGGCACCAAGGCTGGCAGGCAGGCATGAACCTAAGGCAGGCCAGGAGTCAGGCAGACAGCAAGCTGGCAGGGAGGTTGGCAGGGAGGCTGGCAGCAAAGGCTGGAGGCAAGGCTGGCAGCAGGCTTGCAGGCAGACATGCAGGCAGGACAGCAAGGTAGTCGATGTGTCTGGAAGCAGGTCCTTTCCTCTGAATGGTGACCTGCTTCTCGAGCTGCTTCCGTTATATATATCCACGGGCTGACGCAATGCATCCTCCCTGCATGCGCAATTAATGCGGCATCCGCTAGCTTCCGCTGTGGCATCCGCTCTGCATCCGCTCTGCATCCGCTCTGCATCTCCGCTGTGCATTCCGCTGTATCCATTCAACATCCGCTTTGCTGAGGTCCCCCGAGAAGCCTAGCGGAATCTGCCATCCGCTCCGATCCGCTCGCATACGCTGGGCTTCCGTTGCATCCCGCTTTCCATCTGTCCTGTGTCCTTCCCCCATCCGTGTTACCCGCTCCAGTTATGCAAATTTTTTCCCCTTCTGAGAGCGGATAACAACGGATGAAAATTTTGCTCGTCCGTTGTGTCTGTTTTGCATCCGTTGGCAGTGTGACAGGGCCTTTACAATCCTTTTTTTTTTTTCTATTTCGTGCTCACTAACACTGTGTAGATGTTCCCGTGTACCTTTTGCTTCCTCCCTCTTTCTTTTCAGCTGCAGTGGATTGTGAGTTGAGAAGGGATGGCCAGAGTGATGCAGGAAGGGAGTTACAGCGGACGTTTAATGATGGATAACGGACATATAGAACATTGTTGCCTGTATTATGTTGCGGATGTACGTCGTACACGGCGGAAGTCATCCGTTCAAGTTTTGTGCAGCTCAAAACTCTTTGGCGTGCATGAAATCGCAGTGGATCGGATGCTTCGACAGATAGAGCATATGAACATTGTGCAGTGAGTACACAACGGATGCATAGGCGTTTTTCCAACAGATGGAAAGCTTTTTTTAACATTTTACATCCCTTTGCATCCGTAAGTGCATGGGACCGGACCTTAACTTCTAATCAATTTGAATAAGTGTTAAACATTACAAGATATGTGTTCCTTTTCGTTGGTCCAGCAAAGTCAATATGGCAGTCTCGACCATGGCCTCTTGTGAGTTTTCCCATTCCAGGACTGGTGCAAGAGGGGGTAGGCCTAGATTTGGCAGTCATGGCATGTTGCCACCCCATTTTACAATGGGCAGCGCCTGGCCACCAGACGTAACCCTGGCCAGGGCTTTCATTTTTTACAATGCCGGGTGGTCCTCATGCAACATGCACAACACTTCCTCCTGCAACTTTTTGGAATCTACCACCCTATCCCCCACAGTATACAGCTCCTTTCAAATGGACAGTTCAGTCTTCTGGTGCGAAAAAGTGTTAAAAGTCTCGCCTCTATCCTCATCCGGCCAGCCCTTACCTACCCAATGCAGGATTCGAGCTATCAGTGGGTCTTTCACGGTGGCTTTAGCAACGTCTGCTGCAGTTAGTGGAGGTTCTGTCCTAGGTCTGAGTCGAAGAGGAGATGGCATAGGAGTTGGGACGCCTTCCTTGGTCAGGCAGTGGGGACACGGACTAGATCCACATGGTATGATGGCTTTCCAGGGCGATGGATGAGTGTGTAATTGTATGCAGTGAGGAATTCTGACCACCTCGTCTCTGGTGATATGCATTTCAGGTTGGTTGTGTTCCCTGCGCAAGGATCCTAGCAGGTTTGATGAATCTGTGATAATAGAAAATGTCCTACATCATAGTATTTGTGGAATCTTTTGACGCCTGCTGATAATTGCGAGGGCTCCTCGGTCCAGGTGCTGTAAGGTTTCTTTCAGAGATTTGACAGCTTTTTTGGAATAGAAGCGATCGGTGCTTTCTGCCATCTGGTAAAGCTTTGCTCAGTATGGCGCCGCGATTCCAGAAAAAGGCAATGCATCACAGGTGACCCGGGCAGTGGCAGTGGTTGTTGCTGTAATTTGTAATAAAACGGTGTTGGAAGTTAATAAGTCCTGTAATTTGGACAATGCTGTGTTGTTCTGCAGTGGCCCCCAAATCCGACAGCTTTTTTTATCTATATTAAGTCGATTGTAATGCTCGTGCTTATGGTTCCTTTGAGCAGGAAAGACATTGTAGAAATTAATGAGTACCTAAGAACGCCTGTCATTTCTGTTTTTGTTCTTAGCTGGTGCTCTTAATCGCCTTTATTTTCTTTTTCAGTGGGGTGTATCCTGCCATATCTATTAAGGTAGCCTAAAATTCGAACTTGATTGGTGCTTAGGGTTTAACATGTTTTCTCCTTTGACCTAAGAAGCCCTGCTTCGCCTGAATCTTTGCAGACTTCTCTTAGTTATTTTCGCAAATGATGTTTACTTTTGTGCTTGTAACTAATACGTCATTCAAATAGGAACAACTCTTTATTCGCATTTAGGCAGTGCTCCAGAGGCCTTGAAAGCCTGTGGAACGCTAACTCCCAAATGTGAAGGTCTGTTCACCTTCTGAAATGCCCTCTTGTGCGTGACTATAATCTGTACTCTGCAGTTACGTCTAACCAGAGCTGTTGATATGCTTGCCAAACCAAGATCAGCTTCGCAAAAAAATTTCCTCCCAAATGAATACAACAGGTGTTGAACTACCGGAACAAGGTGTGTGCTTTGCTGGGACGTGCAATGATTTAGGGTAGCCTTATAGTCAACCCAGATGCACACTGACCCATCTGTGTTTGACAGGAGTCACGGAGGAGTCGGTTGGTTCTAACACTCTTGTGCGATGAGTTTTGTTAAGCTGCTCGTCTATTTCCATTTTAAGGCAAGAGGGAACGTGTCTGGCTTTGAAGCCTGATGGGAGCTATCTTAGGGTCTAGGCGAATGTTATTGGGGTCCCTGTTACTGCCTAGGGTCCTCTCAATACATTCCCGGAACTCTTCCAGCAGGCTCTCCTCCAATTGTCTCAGTGACGCTGTTGAATCCCGGTCACTCCGATTCCCAGGGCTCGAACCATTCAATTCCAGCAAGCATAGGAACATTCACAGTCGACGATTGTCAGAGGAAGTACCCTCAGCGTGGTTTTTGAACTCTATTAAGAAATGTCCAAGACCTACTACCGGGATTCGGTTTCCTCTGGTAATCTTTAAGTATAGCTTTTTGCTGTTCCAGTCTCTTGCTTGATGTCTGGTATCAGTTCTGATAGTGTTCCGCGATACCAGGACGACAGGTCAATGACCGGAGTCTATTTCCAATCTCACAGGGCTTCCTTCAATTTATTCACACTTTATTTGGACCTTTTTTGGCGGTTTGCTGCCTGCATTCGATGATTATTTTTTGATGTGTTTCATCCTTCATTCATCTCCAGTTCCTGTTCTCCTCGGCTCCATCGGCTTCAGCTTGTCTCTCTCTGTTTCTGGGAGGTTGCTGCCTATGTCCTTTGGACTATAGCTCTTTTTGTTCGGCAGACCTCTAGCAATGTGCCCCCATTTCTCACAGAATCTTCAAAGGGCATCCAGAATGCTGCATCGAGTGATGGTGATCGCCTCCACTTCCAGCACACATGGAATTCTCGCACTCCTCCTCTTTTTTCCGCCATTTTCTTTCCACTGAAGCCTATGTATGTCTTCGTTGTCATCATCAGTGTCACTCAGGGAGTCGAGGTCTTCAATCGGTGGAGTTGCTGTGGGCTGTTTTTTGGTTTCCTTCTGCCTTCTTTTCTTGGGTTTGGTTCCGGTGGTTCTGCATTTGTTGAATTCATCTGGCGATGGTGCGCTGTGGATTTCTTAGCCTGCTTCAGCAGGTGTGGATCTCTGTGATGGCCTCAGCCACTGTGATATTTGGTCTGTTTAGCAGTTGCTTTGGAGACGTAGCATCTTCAATCCCAGACCATGTGGTCTCTCATGGCTTTGTCCATGTTCTGAAATTCACAGGCTCCCTGATATTTCTTAGGGCTGCTACGAAATCTCTGATGTCTCTCATCTTCCCGTTCGGTCTCATTTATAAAATTCGTGGCCTTTTGATCAGATTGAGACCGCACAGGCCGTTAATGGAGCTCGGAGCATTTATTTTAATTCTGGCCATGCCATCTGTTTTACGTTCCACGGTTTGGTAAATCCCTTTGTTTTGCCATTTTGAAGATGGCAGGCCACAATGCATGAGGAATAAGCTCTCTTCTCTGGTTGGTTATTTCTTGTAGCTCGTTGCTGTTCCAAGAACATCAGAAAGTGGTCAATGTATGACTCCCAATCTTCTAGCTGGGTTTGAACAGTTGTGGGTGGGCGCATTGTACCTACGGCATCTTGGTTGCTTGGTTCTGGTTTGCCGCTGCTTCGGTCTTGCTCTTCTAGATGATCCCATCCTTGTCACCAGTGTTCCATTTGGATAATAAGGTATGTGAGACCGATATCTCAACAAACAATTCTTTATTTAACTGTATCGTGACTTGTAGTGGAACATTTGCCGAAGCCGTGGCAGCCCTTCTTATAGGGCTGCTTGTGGCTTGCAGCCAATGACAACTCTTTAGAATCCGTCGTCCAGCGGGCCAATCCAGACGAGTTGTAATTGCCCAATCTGGAGAGCGGCCTTTTCGGCCAATCAGTTTTAGCTATTGGAGTCATCCAATTTCCATACACAACAGATAGTCAATAGCAGAAGATCGTAGATCGATTATGAATAATGATAGATCGATAGATATTGATGATAGTATAGATAAAGTATAGTAATAGATAAAGATAGATAGATAGATAGATAGATAATAGATAAAAAATAGGAAAGACCACAAATAAACATAACTCAAAAGAACTCCCAAAACTAGGCTGGTTTATATCCTGAAGCATTAGATGATCAAGCATGTTTTCATTTCTATAAACCTCCACATTATAAGGACCAACTTCTTTTCTCTGGAGAATGGAATGAGTGATTTATATATAAATCCAGTGGGGGGATCAAAAAATTTCAGAAGGTCCAAAATATGGTTTGCGTTTCTAACCTTGACTATAGTTATTACTGTGGTTCGCTAGCAACAGGTGCAGATGGCTGAGGTCTCTGATATAGGATTCGGACAAGGGGCCTACGTGTGATGCAGGGATGGAGCCAGGACTATCGGAGAGTGGGGTGCTGCCTTCAGAGGTTGTAGAGTCTGGCAGCAGTGATGAAGAGGATTCCGGGCAGCCTATGCTTGGTCCGCATGCATGCAGGGCTGCCTGAAGGAAACAGCAGCTGAAGCAGCATGGGCGACTCAGGAATAATGCTGGAAGGTGATGGCCCCTTTCATAAAGTATATAAGCCAGTCTTCAGGAATGGCTTCTTTGCAGGAAGCAAAGAAGTTATTTCTACTCAGAGTCCTCATTGAAGCCCTGCTTACTCCGGTTTGATTTTGAAACTTCTGGCTTTGGATATTAATCTGCAATTAGTCTTTTGTTCACAACCTTGAAAGGGTTTGTTCTTATCTGGACAATTAGTTTTGAATGACTCTTGGCTATGAATGCACAGAATTCACAGAACCACATTGAAACAGTTTGCTTTTATACATACTTTGTGTTTGATATGAACAAGGCTTGGGTCAAAACAGTTATAGGAGCCATCTCCAGATTTACTTATGTCATATTTTTTTCAGATAATGTGCAAGTGGATACAAATTGTGAGATGTGAAAAGAGCATTGGGAAGAGATATGAGATCTTTCAGATAAGTAAACCTCTTGAAAGCATTTTTCTTAACAGGAACTAAAATCTAATGCTTACAGAAACCTAGACTTCCAAGCATGAAATACTTGGAGCAAAACTAAGTATATTAGGCTGTATTTTTAATATAATCTGTTGGAGAAGATACAGAATGGTGGTGCCAAAACTTCATCTTACAAAACAGTTGTTGCTGAAACTAATTTTTTGGTGTGTGTGTGCAAGGCTCTCATTAGTTTGGCTTCTATGAGGAGGTATAAAGACAGCTCTCTACTCAAGTTGGTTTTAAGATGAAAACCAATGGCCAAATCTTAAGATGAAATAAAAGCATTTAAAGTGAGTGGAATCCAGATATTAACCAGAAGAAGCAAGATAACAAAGGGATTTTGAATGCTATTTTCTATCCTTCCTAGTAAGGAAAGAAAAAGCTCTGTGTTGGAATAAATTGACTTTGAATAGCAGCATGCTGTATTTCTTCAGAATGCAACACAATCACACACTGAAATCCCTGGCTCTCAGGAGATGCCCACCAGAAACCTTTGGGTTGCATATATGACCAGCTGCAAATAACCTTTTCAAAGGTAAGTTGGATGTTTTACTCTCAGAAGAACAATGCTTCTGGAGGCCAGGAATATACAGATCGAATACAGGGGAAAAGTGGAATGAAATCATCCTGAAAACTCATTTCTGTTCTGTGTGTCCAATTAACAATATCACTTCTAGCCAGGAAGCCACCTGACCATGCTTTTTAACCAAGAGATTTGCCAGAAAGAGAGCTAGGCATACTAAAAGCTTCAGACATAAAGGTCAGCCATAGGGCAGGTTGTTGGAAACATACTACAAGGAAGTTCAGAAAGACTGTTCCAGTTCCTTGTTCTCTGTTAACAGACAGGGAAGCCAAGTCTTTTCTGTGTTATAGAGCCAAGGACATGCAAGCAAGGAAGGAAAGGAGGATTTCTACCAACATGACAGAAATAGTGCAGCAGCCAATCCAAGGGGAACTGTATCAAGTGAAGAACAGGTCTAGTTCTTAAGCTTCTCTTTACTTGTTTTCTAGCCCATAAAATGTCCTTTAAGTCTTAAACACTATGTGTTTCTATATCCTAGATAATGACTTGCCCAAGTGACCAGCTGGATTTCATGGGTTAAGGCAGAACTAAAACTCACAATTTCTTGGCTTCTAGCCTGGTGCCTTAACCATAAATCAGTCTATATAATTTGTTCGCATTTATTATTATTCATACTAAATTATATCTTGAAGTCATTCATAAATATGGGTTCTAATTCCATTTTACTTAACCTTTCCATTTTCATATCAAAATCATAAATAATATTTTAAATTATGATAAAGAACTGAGAAGACCAAGTCTCTCATTGATAAAGGTAAAAGAAATATGTATTATTTATTTAAAAAGGATTAGATGTAGCACTGATTCATCCAAAGCATTCCATAATTTTATCATTCAAAAAATAATCAATGTTATCCTATCTCCCATTTATTTAAAAATTGATTCTAAGATGAGGAAAATTACATAAATGAAACTACTATTAAAAATGACCTAAAAGTTTTTTTTAAAAAACCAAAAAGTATAAATGTAATAAATATATTCTTTTTAAAATGACATGTTTTTGTTTTTTTCCTTTTCCTGTCATATTTCAACAGTTTTTTTTTATTTCCAAACAGTTGATCAGGTCTCAGTCTGTCCACAGTATCTTGATTGAAAACTGCTGGAAATAAATTATCCAGAATCTTTAAATCTGTTCACTCTCAAACAAATTTCCTGTTTGAAATGACATCCCTATTATTACTTAATAATAGGCTGTAACCTTTAAATTCTTTCTTGGCTTGACTTATTTCAGACCTGCATTTGGTTTGTTAAACCCTGTTAGATATTTTTTTTATTTGAGCAATGTATCCTCTTTTTTAAACAAATCATTTTTTCTTTCAGTTTTTCTGACAGTTTACCTGTCCTTTATATTTCTGTTTATCCTTATAATACTAATTTGAAAGACACAGCTGCATATTTTTATAGAATGTGAGCTATACTACTGTATGTCTTTAAGTAATATGTCAGAGCCAGTATTTTGTAGAAAGTTAGCACCCACCCTTCTCCTAGAAAAATGAAATATTCGAGGAAATATTAAAAAGGCACAATATTATACCTCCCTGGATGAGAAAAGGAGAAACATGCTCGAGGAAAGCAGCCCCCATCTTTTTAATACCCCAAAACACAAAAGACATCTTATCTACAACACAAAAGACCTTCAGCTCCAGGGTATTTAGTATTTTTTTAGTATTTATTTGATTTGTCAATTGCTTACAAGATACAGGTATAAGAATAAACATAGTTTTGAATACATGAGATAGATACTTATAAGAAAAATAAAAAGAAACAATAGGACAGGGATGGTAGGCACGATTGGTGCACTTATGCACGCCCCCTACAGGCCTCTTAGGAAGGGGATGAGGTCAATAGTAGACAGTCAAGGTTAAAGTTTTTGGGGTTTAGGAAGAAACCACAGTCAGATAGAGTATTCCAGACATTGACCACTCTGTTGCTGAAGTCATTTTCTGCAGTCAAGTCTGGTTTGGTTAACCTTGAGTTTGTATCTATTGTGTACTCTTGTGTTGTTATGATTGAAGCTGAAGTATTCATTTATGAGTAGGACATTGCAATGTATGATTTTATATACTATATTTAGATCGGACTGGAGGTGGCATAGTTCTAGTTTTTCTAGATCTAGAGTTTCAAGTCTGGTGACATAAGGTGTTCTGCAATGAGGAGAGAAGCGGAGAACTCTTCTTGTGAAATATTTCTGGACTTTTTCAATTGTATTAATATCAGATAAATGATATGGGTTCCAGACTGATGAGCTGTATTTGAGTATTGGTCTAGCAAATGTTTTGTACGCTCTAATTAGTTGTGTGATATTAGCAGTGAAGAAGCTACATTGGATGAGATTAACAACTCTTAATGCCTTTTTGTGATGGGATTAGCCCTCACTCAATCGAAACAAGGACAAAGACATAAAGTCATAATAGGAATTGCCCAAAGCCACTTCATTACAGCACCCAGCAAGATTCAACCAAGCTTGGGATGCAAGACAGCCTACAAAGTTATCCCTTCATGGTCCCATGCGAGTCTGACAACCAATCAGGATAGATTTGTTGCCACAGCATCAGGAAGCAAGTTCAAAGGGTATAAATCTCTCTTACTCTCCACTCCATGTGGTCAGCTACCCAGAATCCCACCTGCTTGGTTGTCCTGCTTCACCATTCAACCATCTTTCCAATCAGCCCCCTGCTTCCAGTGTCTTTCTTCCCACTTGGAACTGAACCCAGATGGACATTTCTTTCAACAACATTAAAGTCTTATACAGACTTTATAAAAGTAAACTCTTATAATTTACCATATTGATGTCATCTCTTTGTTTGCTATTGAAAGGGCTACAAATCTGCTCATGTTAGTTTGTCTGTATAAATGAAAAACTGTTCTTTGCCTTACTGCTTCCAACATATTGAGCAATGAGGACTATAACAGATGAAAGGAAACAATGGGCTTCTCCTTACCCAATTTTAATTCATGAACAAGAGGAAAGAAAAGCAATAAAATTTTCTTTTACTATTTAGTCTTCTAATTTCTGCCATTTGTTTCTTTGGTTTAGTGAAATATAAAAACAAATTGGATAGACAGAGTTAACTGTTTAATATGTGTGTGGAAAATCAATAGTCTACACTTGTTTATAATAGTACGCTCCTAATAACCAAAACCACAATAAATTAACTTATTCTTTAACAATTCTTTGAGGCCTCAAGATGACTACAATAGCAGATTAGATTTCAGGGACATTAAAAAGACTTGTATTTACAGACTGTGCCAATTTTTAATTAGTGCTTCAGACTTAAAGTTAGGCAACTATCCAGAAAGCTTCATTCACAAGTCCATTTGGTTTCTGAAACAATCCCTGTATGGGATTGGAAATAGCTAGTTAGGTCCTCAAAACCACATTTACATATTTGGTCAATGTTCTCCTTAATAGGAAGAAAATCCTCTTACAAACTGCTGATCTAGGAAATGCCAGATCCACAGTGAAATGATTAATTGGGGATTTTGAAGGATTCTGTTTAAAATATGAAAAGTGAAAACTAACCTCTTCAGTAGAAATTTATGAGCATAGTGGACTCATTAGAGAGTAAGACTTTTGGAAAAAATGAGTCTTACTTCTGAGTAATTTATATCTGGGGTTATGCTATGAAAGAGATTTCCATCAGGCCTATTATGAACTTAGTGTTCAAGACATAAAATAAGATTTCACTGTGTGATAGTCATCTGAGCAATTTCATATTTCATGTATAATTGCAACTGATAATAGGCAGGCTTTTTAAAAATAAATGTTTGTGTTTGAGGAGCTCAAGACACCAAAACTAGTGAAATTAAATTTCATTGAATTTATCCATCAGCAATCTTTACATTCATTCATTTATTCATTCATTCCAATTATACATATATTACTCTTTTAAAAATAAATATAATTCTTATAAGGCAACTTGCATTAAACACACACACACAATAAAAAATAGCAAAACAAAACAGCAGAATGTTCCATTGAGAGAAAGTTGAAAATAGTATGCACTATAGTTCTCAGGATGTAAACACATGGGCTTCTGAATATGGTGGAATAACCTGTTTGGCTATCTTCATGCCAGCAGCAGGAATTACATGTTTCTATATTAGCAATGTAAAATGTAGTGATGGTATTATAGTTTGCCCTTGGTGAGAGTATGATCATATGAATTATCATATGGCTTGTTAAATGAATGTATGTATTATATATTATACCTGGGGTTCTCAACCAGTGGTCCATGGACTACTGGAGGGCACAGTGTCATCACAGGGGTCCCCAGAGGCTTGAAGAAATGTTAAGATTTAAATCTTGAGTTAAGACTGGATGTCTCTGACCATGATCCATAGCCACAAAAGGTATTTAAAGGGGGTCCATGGTGAAGAAAAAGTTGAGAACCTATGTCTTGTACTGTTTATAGTATAAAGAGCAGAATCCAGAGCAGAATCCAGATTCACTAAACTTTGTGAAAAATTCAGAATTGGAGATAATTGCCATTCCTTCCTACTTTTGTCAAAATACAAATTTTATCTTTTCTATATGCAGATGAAAATTGCACCAGTAGTAGCCTTCATTATAGCATAGAATCTGGTACCAGAATAGTTGCTTTAACAACTCTGCAAGCACTAGAGTCCTTGTAATGTATATTTGGAAGAGTTAAAACTCATTACTAATAATAGTAACCCCCAGGAATCACACTTTTTAGAGGTTCCAATCTTTTAGGGCATTTGTGATGTTGCTGGAACAACCTTCAGTGCCATGTAATGTAATATCTTGGTGAATTCTGAAAACAAATTGAGATTCCCAAAATTAATTTAGCACTTTATTGAACAACCAATTCCAATTGTTACACAAGTACAAACAAAGAAATAGTCTTTAATTTAAAAAATGATGTTTTGTAAAGTAATCGTAATCTAAATAAAATACAAACTGAAGAATTTTTTTTAAAGATTGAGTGCTTTGTATGTTTGTGTGTGCTGTTGAGAATGGATTCAAACCTGGTCAAGGATTAGTGAAGCAGGTTTATAACTACAACAGAAAGGAAGTCTATTTGTAGGAAATAATTTATAGCAATAGCACTTAGATTTGTATACCACTTTATAGTGCTTTACAGCCCTCTCAAAGCAGTTTACAGAGTCAGCACATTGCCCCAACAATTTGGGTCCTCATTTTACCCACCTCAGAAGGATGGAAGGCTGAGTCAACCTTGAGCCTGGTGAGATTTNGAGTCAGCACATTGCCCCAACAATTTGGGTCCTCATTTTACCCACCTCAGAAGGATGGAAGGCTGAGTCAACCTTGAGCCTGGTGAGATTTGATCTGTCAAATTGCAGGAGAAGCTTGCAGTACTGCACTTTAACCACTGCGCTACCAAGGCTCTTTATGGCGATAAACAGACCCAAGCAGAAGAAAAATCAAAGAGTATGTCTGGACGTGTGTCTGGAAAGCATAGCAGAAGGGGGGATGTTAGCTTAACAATCTATTTGACAAAGCACTGGCAGATTGTTAGACAAAGAGGTGACACTGAGTAGAACCTTATGTCTCTATCTATACCCTCCTCCTCCCTTGTGGTCAGTAGATCACCAAACAACATATCATTCATACCAACCTCACCTGGGTAATTGGGAGGAATCTTAAAACTACACTCCTGTGGAGCATAAGTAAATTAGGGTTACAATCCATATTTCTTACTCAAAGAAAAACAAAACGTAACACCCCAGGTAACTCCAATCTATCAATGCCTCCTATCTAAAAACCCATCAACCCAAATGGCTGCTGCACAGATGGACCACAGGAAATCATAGGATGTAGGTTGGTCCTTTTGCAGGACCACTGGTATGCTCCAGCTCCTGCTGATATTGCGAGCTGACTCCCAGGTAGCCATAATCTTGAAGAAACCTGAAGTAGACCTCATCTGGCTACCTGCATTGTCACTCCATTACTAAAAGGCCAGTCTGGGGCATATATGTCCTTGGTTAACATTACTGCTGCTGCTGTCTGAGCAAGGGACACCAAGTCCCCCACTGCCATGCTACCACAAAACCTACAGCAACTGTGCTGTAGAAAGCCTTGCATTGACAAACAGCTGATAAGCAGTATAATTGTGAATTTCACTCCAGTGTTTCATCTGTCTCTGCCAGCAGCATCTTCTTCTGCACACACCTAGATGGCCCTCTTTTTTTTTACCAGCTGCCAGGGAGTTCTGCTTTCTTGGTCTTCTGGGAGGACTCTTCTAAGGCTCCAAAGGATATATGCAGTGCTCGTATCTGTGATTGCCAGCTGTTGTTGAGACAGCTGTGGGCTACTGACAAACCTGAAATGGTTCCAGTCCAAGCCTTCAAAGCTACATCCAATATACTAAAACCTAATCCCCTGTGTTCCCTACAGAGCATGTAACCAAATCATATTCATGCCTAGATGACCAGCTGCTAACAAGTGGCTTTTTGAAGCAGCCATACCAGGATTAGCTCTTGTTTAATGAAAGCCACAAGCTTGTTCCTTACCCCTGTTGTATTTTATCCTTTTGATCAAGAACCCTCAGTCATGAATAGGGTTTTTTTTTCTACTGCTTGCTTTACTGAGATTCCTGAAAGAATTTATCACCAGAGAGCCTGCAAGAATTAATATATGAAGGTCACCCATTTAACATTCTAAAACCGTAGGAATACTTAATCAACCAATCACAACACAGAACAATAAGCTAATACATTGCAACCATCTGCCACATTTTAAGCACTGCCAGAAAAGAGGGAAAGGAAAATGAGAGGTGGGGTTCAAAAAAATTAGCAACAGGTTCTCTGCCCTGTTGCTGGGTGGGTGTGGCCATGGTGGGTGTGCCCTAGTCAGCCTCCTGCACCATGGGGGGGGGGTGCATTTTTGCCCTCCCTGTGCTCCAGATGCTTTCCTTGAGCCTCCGGCAAGGCAAAAACAGCCTCCCCAGGCTCTAGGAAGCCAGAAACGGGCCCATTTCCAGCTATCTTGAACTTCTGGGAGGCCCATTTTTCGCCTTCCCCCTCCATATGCCCCCTTCACCCTGCATTTACCAACATCCAAAATAGGCCACGTGGGGACTCCTGAGAGGAGAGGGAAAGGGAGGGGTGAGTGGAGCCAGTCAGGAGTGGGATTTGGGGGTTCTCTGAACTGTGCAGAATCTTAGCTTAGAGGATCTCCCAAACACCTGTGAACCTGCAGCTCCACCCATGAGGAGAGTGCAGCAAATGAATTGTTGTTCTTCAAAACTTTCTGAAATTTATAGCTAAGCCTTGGCGGGACTCAGTAACAAAACTAAAGTAATTTGCATGATTTAATTCTGTGGAAGATAAAAGTGGAATTTTTTAAAAGCAAAGAAGGTTCTGGGCTAACTTGTTGACTGTGGGGTTTTTTTTTAATTTAATACTATACTATGATCAGATCTTGGGTCGATTTGATTATCAGATAGAAATCCCCTCACTTGAAATATTTCTTAATTTAATATAGTCTTTTTGGTAAAACACATGGAAAAGCTTATAACTATTTGTAGATGCATTATGTGAAGGAGAAGAGTAATCATTTTTTTCTCATTATCCAACTGGGGTAGATTCTATATGTTTAATGTTACATTTATTTGATATTTAGATCATGTTTTCTTTTTTTGTACATTTTTTTTCCTTTTTTGTTGTTAGTGTTAGATGTAAGTTTCTTTTCTGTTCTTCATTTTATTCTTATTGATAAAACAAAATAAAAAAGAAATTATGAAGAAGGGTAGAGAAAATATCAGTTTGTCTTGAGGTTACATAGAACCTGTGATTAGGGAATAGAGAATAGAGAATGCAACGTCTGAATGTTTGAAGAATTCCACAGATGATATCCTTTACTGAGAAAAATGCTTTATTTCTGGTGAATAAAAATTTGCAGCAGAGAAAACTTAATCATGTTAGACATGGCTTAAGGGCTCTACCATATAGATAGCATGCAAGTTTGGGGTTAATCTGTATATGCAGAAAAAGTTTCATTTTTTTTTCTCAAAGCTTTTTGCTTTGCCCCTTTTGCAATATCATCCCATGAAAATCAGCTTTTAGCTACTCAAGCACACCTATGTAGCCAAATGTCTTCAAGTGAAATCAGGAACAGTTTAGTTGTGGTTGCATCCATATTGTAAACTATGAACAATTCAAAAGGATGGATAAATTGGTCTTAAAGCAATAAAATGAATTTCACCAGTGTTAGCAACATTCTTTTGTGCAACAAGTGGAAACACTGAATATGCAAACATATCAAATGGATCAGAAATTTTGCTGTAGTATTGCTGAAGGGGAATAGAAAGTTTTAGCAGATGTTCATCTCAATACATTTGACTCATATTTAAGACTATATTAACTTAAATGAGTTTTATTCCTGATGCGTAGATTTATAGCCAAAATACTGAACACAGTTTCAGAGTGTGGGCACATTTAATCAAAAATGAAGAATATCTTCAACTGAAATATTTAAATCAATTTTAAATATCTTTATATCTTTAATTCTTCCCTCCGACCAAAAGAATTAGTTCTGCATATCTATCAATGTTCTGAATATGCATTCTTTCATCCATTTAATACATATTGAGTATCATAAAATGAAAAGCGAAGAACAAACTTTAAAAGTATATGACAAAGAAATTTCAAGTTTCTTTACAATACAATTCAGTAGGAGCATGTGGTACCTGCAAAATTTTTCAAGATGCCATCATAGATGTATGAAAGTTCCAAGCATTAATTATATCACAATTCATGATATTTTAAAATATATTAATTCATTAACTCACATCAGATTTCCTTCTTTTAAACTGAAGTTACTTGAAACAAAAACATGAACAAAATTCCATGGTACCATCTGAATATGTACAGTAGTCCACAAACATCTACAAAACTGGTTGAGCAAATTACTTTCCTCTACTTGAGAAAATTACTACTCAATGCATATTTTAACATTATTCTCAGGTTCTGCATCCAATTCAAAAGAGTAGCCATATGCTTACTTCCTTTTCACATCACACATAAGCAAAATTACGTATAACTGTTGGAAACTGTTGATTCCTTAGATGCTTTCATTTCATTTTATTCATTATATCTGAATCGTGACACCTCATTGTACACCTGCCCATCTCTGCTACACATCTTGCTAACTATCTGCAATGGAGGGAGAAAAACAAGTTAAATTACTTTTCAAATTATTCTGGAAAGCAATAAAAGGTTTGATATGAAGTTGACAATTCAGTAACAGCTGCCTATTAACATTAACATCTTGACTATGTATCAGAATGGTCAAAAAAATGGCAACTTCAAATCTCAACAAATTAATGCTCTGTCTTACATATTGGTAAAAAAAATCAGAAAATAAAATACAAGCTGACTAGTCAAGATCTTGTTGATGATTCAAGCTCTGTAAAGGACCTTGGAATACTCATCTCTAATGATCTAAGTGCTAGAGCCCACTCTATCATAAGCCAAGAAAGGTAATTAAGATGTGTTAATCTAATCCTACGGAGCTTTCTCTGGTAATATCACACTCATACTAAGCTAAGCATAATAAACATTTTGCGAGACCAATTACTCGAATACAGCTCATCACGTCTGGAACCCACATTATTGTACTAATATTAGCACAGTTGAGAAAGTCCAGAAATATTTCACAAGAAGAGTTCTCCACTCCTCCACTCATTGTAGAATACCTTATGCCATCAGGCTTGAAATTCTAGACCTAGAAAATCTTGAATTACACCATCTTCGATCTGATCAAAGTATGGTATATAAAATCATACATTGCAATGACTTACCTGTCAATGAATACTTCAGCTTCAATCATAACAACACAAGAGTATGCAAGTAGAACAAACTCAAGGTTAGCCATACCAAACTTGATTGCAGGAAATATGACTTCAAACAACAAAGTGGTCAATGTCTGGAATACTCTCCCTGACTCTCTGTGGTTTCTCCCCAAACCCCAAAAACTTTAACCTTCAACTGTCTACTATTGATCTCACCCATTTCCTAAGAGGTCTGTAGGGGTGCGCATAAGCAGGGTAGATGGTAGATGCCTACCATCCCTGTCCCTGTTGTTTCTTTTATTTTCTTATATGTATCCATTTCCATTTCATGTATTCATAACTATGTATATACGTATACCTATTATCTTGTAAGCAATTGACAAATCAAATAAATAAAAATAAAATTAATATAATTAACATATATTTCTATCATAGTATTTTTGGGCATGGGTAAATAAGTTGTAATGTTTGCATCAGCAATTCCTTTTATTTTCTTTTGCTCAAGATAGATAGTTGAAAGTTTGTGAAAGCTGCAGCCTTTCACAAATTGGTTCTCATGATGTCCAGGACTCTGGAAATCCAAAATTTAATGAAAACATTTTATTACACCTTCCTGAACTTTTTAGAGACTTTTAGAACTGTGCTTGAGTCTGAGGCTCCAAATGTGTCAAGGGCCCCATTTCCTCGCTGTATTAATATTCATAATAAGGTTTTTACTTGGAGACATATATATTGTACCATCATAATTGTTTTAATTATATTTAATGTTTCTTGAGGTACGCCATTAAGATTCACTTCTGAAATCGGCATCAACAGAAATCAATCTAACAAAGAAAGAGAGAAAGAAATAAGGCTAGTGATGGCTGCTTTATTCCAGACAAAGGATTGCATATGCAAAATTACACACACACATACACACACACATGCACACACATACACACATCAAAAGAATGGAAATGAAGTGCTCATTTAGATTAAAGAAGTTCAGATCAATTAAACAGACTGGCACAAGTTCATCAAGCAGTTCCATTAACACAAGCCTTGTTATTTTTTTTTTTTAAGGTTAAACTTATTTCTTTTACTCACAGATTTTTGGCCCATGGGCAAATAGCCTGATGTTTTGTATTTTCTTGGAATGTTTGTATTGATTACTACAACTTGTTCATCCGCTCCGCCTTCGTTTGTTGCATTTTTCCCCAAAATGCCACACAAAGGAAGACTTACTTCGAGGAACTTGTGTGCTGTATTTGGATGCCTCTCCTTATGTTCTTTATATTTGCTTCTGGGTATCTGGATATCAAAGCACACATAATACTCAACAATGAGGAGACAATGTTCTTTTCTCTAATCCATCTTTGTCCAACTTCATGCCCTCCAGATGTGTTGGACTTCAACTTTCCTAATCCAAAAGCCATTCAGGAAACAAGCTGAAGAAGATTGCTCTAATCTAATGATCAGAGGCTCCAAAGAGCAAAACATATTTAGTTAATTAATCTGCATTCCATCAACCTTAGTCTTTCCCTTATTTAACCTCCTCAGACTATGCAAATTATTTCTGTTTTGTTAAAGTTTATTGTTTAAAAAAAAGTAAGAATTTCTCCCAGTCCTCATTTTTAGTGAGCTAACCCATTCTGTATTTCTATAATTTGGACCTAATATATATCTATACCTATATATCCTTCAGAGATGTATTTGTTCAACACAAACATTAAGACCCAGGGTGGTGCAGTGGTTAGAATGCAGTACTGTAGGTTACTTCTGCTGATTGCTGGCTGCTTGCAATTTGGGGATTTGAATCTCACCAGGTTTAAGGTTGACTCAGCCTCCCATCCTTCCAAGATGGGTAAAAGGAGGACCAAATTGTTGGGGGCAATAGGATGACTCTGTAAACTGTGTAGAGGGGGCTGTAAAGTATTGTAAAGCGGTATATGTCTGTGCTATTGCTATTCCATTAAGTCTATCTTATTATTTTCAAAATCAAATTTTAGTGTTCGGGAAAGATAAATGTTTTGTATTTTGTTGCAGAAGTTTGTTGTGAAAATTTAAGCCCATGTCACACTGCCCAACGGATGCAAAACGGACACAGCGGACAAGCAAAATGTTCCATCCGTTGTTATCCGCTCTCAAAAGGGGCAAAAATTTACATAACTGGAGCGGATAACATGGACGCGGGGAGGACTCAGGGCGGATAAAAAGCGGATGCGGAACGGAAGCCTAGCAGATGGAAGTGGATGGGACTGGATGGCACATCCGCAGGGCTTCCAGGGGGTCTCAGCAAAGCGGACGTGGAATGGAAAGAGTGGATGCAGAGCGGAAGCCTAGCGGATGAATCGGAGATGCACAGCGGGAATGCACAGCGGAAGCGAATGGATGCCTGGCAATTAATTGCGGCATCGCCGGGGAGGGATGCCATTTGCGTCAGCCCCGCGGATATAATGGAAGCAGATCGGAAGCAGGTTGCCACTTCAGAGGAAAAGCCACTCTCCACAAGCACCTGCCACCCTTCACCCCGGAGACTGAGCGACCAAGAGGAGTGCCAAGACTCATTTTTTGTCTTATAGCTTGTTTGTTTAATAAAAGTCTATTTTTGATTCCACACCCAACTTGCTTCATTATCTTTTTTTTAATAAAGTCTTGCTGGAAACTTTTTAGAAATGGTTTAAGCCTTTGCTTGCCTTTGTGGGATGCAGGTAAGGCATAGCTTGGATGGGTTAGGATACCTGTGCGATGGTATAAGACTGTGGGATGGTGTTAGGGCATAAGCCGTGGATAGATAAACCTCCAGTGCAAGCATAGGTGGGACTGTATGGTCCACCCTCCCTGGTGCCACACCTATGGCCCTTTATTATCAATAACGATATAATCAAATGATCCACACATGTCAACATAAACACAACTCTTATTAAACACCCTGTTCATTTGCACAGGCCAACCCAAAACATACATGGCCCAATCTCATCCGCTGTTGATCGAAGACAAGGCTGAAGGAAGGCATCCATTTAAAGCAGTTTTTACCATCCTTTCTTTGCCACCTCCACTGCTCCAGCTGGGGAGTTGCACCAGTGTTTCAGGAGGTTGCGCTGCTTCTCGCCTCACGTGGAGGCTCTGTTGGGCCTTGCACATCCTCGGTGTCGATCAGGTTTTGCCCTTGCCCCCACTTCCCAGGCTCCATGTCCCCATTGCTTGTTTGACAGTCATCAAGCCTGCTTCTCGCAAAGACTGGTGGGGTAACGGGTTTGCGCATATGAGATATGTGCAGGATTGCAGCAAGCTTCCACGATCATCCTCATGGTCTCTTGGGCTATGCTGCATGTTGTCGTGAGAAGTACCTTGGAACCTGGTTGGCCCAGGCATTGGCCAAAGGCGTTCTCCACACAAACCCGCCCTTGGCCCTGAACACCTGTAGTGAAGGAAATCCTCTCTTCACGCGGTAGGTATTTGGAGGTGGTAGGGCTTCATGAGGATAGGTTGTGAGGGGAGAAGGCGTCATCCCCCACCGATGAAAGTGGGCACATCTTGCCTTGTCGAATTGGCCGCAGAGCGGGTCTGGATCTGGGAAGCCAACCATGAGGTTTCCTTCCAGCCCCTCCTTCGAGCGTGACTGGCCGTTTCTGTATACCTGGGCATCCTAAACATGAGCCGTTGCCTAAGCACTTGATGTAACATTGAACTTGTAGTCAGCATCGGACCCATGGCAAAGAGGCATTGATGCTGAAGAAGCCCTTGTAGTTGTGATAAGTGGACCCTTGACTTGGCTGTAACTTTGGGCAAAGGCCACGTGCTTGCCATCTTATGGGTGTCCAACGGTGGGAAGTTCTCCTTTGATACCACTGCCTCTGACAACTTTACTCATCCTTCATCATGGTAGGGGGCACTTGAGAGAGCTCCTCCTATGGTATCCTTCGATTATGGGCCTGCCACCGCTTCTACTGACCCACAATTTGGGGGGCTGGGATGGTTTTGGGTGCACCGCTCAGCCGTACTGCATGCTCCTGTCAGGTGGTTCCTGAGCCCATGCTGTGCAGCTAGTGCTAGTCCACTATAGCCCACGTTCCAGGTTGGCCGAAGGAGTTGGTGCTTTCTGGTTGGTCAACCTGGCTGTCAGCTGCTGCAACAAGTTCGTCAAACATTGGCTGGAGGCATCCTTCTATTATTCTGGAACAACCCGGTGCTACGTCTGAGGTCACCATACTTTGTGTAACCTGGGTTTTGGCATCGTTTTCACGCTTGGATGGCCTTTCTCATCCTTCTTCCCCTTCTGGCAACCATCTTTGGACGCCAGGACTTTTTTGCGGTGCCTTCCTTTTTCATCGTGAAGTAGAGTTCAACAGAGCCTGTAATTGTTTCGCACGGTGCAGCGAAGGATAGGTGGCTGCCAAAGACTTTGTCACAATCCACGTGGAGCTGACTGGAATGCGATGCAAGAGGAAGAGTCAGATGAACGGCTGCAGAGGTTCTGCACAGCTGGCTTGCCTGTTCTGAAAGTGAGATGCAGCTGCGTAGTTGCTCCCCATTTTTATAGGCAGTGAGGTGTCCTTTGCAATCCTTCTAGGCATCCTCTAAGGCATCCTGCAGACAACTCCTTAATTATCCGAGAATGGTCCCCTATTGCGGAATGTTTTTTTCCATTTTTAAACGGCTCTTTGTTTACCGCTTGGCACATCCACATTCATACTGCCATCATACCGTTCTGCGTCCGTTCCGCTTCCTACCCTGCGTTCCTGAGCGGATCGAGTTGTGCGGACATGCGGAACGGGCTGCCTAGTGATATAAGCAGATGCGTAGCGGATTTGGGCCGTAGGCGGGGGGGAGGGGATGCAGAACGGACGATCTGGACTTACATTTTACACGCAGGAAAAGTTATTGGGCAGCCCAAACTTTTGGAACGGATGAAATGTCCATAAACGGATGCTGACGGATAGAGAGGAAGACCAAACGTAGCAGTGAAGTATACTTGCGTCAAATGATGGCAAAGCTTTTTTGTCCGTTTTACATCCTCTTTGCATCCGTTGGTTCGGTGTGATATGGGCTTTAGTAAAACTCTTCAGGTTTGTTTTGTCAATTATTTTTGCTTTCTATTTAAATGAAGACAAGGTTTAGTCCTGAATTCATGTTATTTTATGCTCATGAAATAAGGGTGGTTGCCAATATAAAAGTCCATTTTGAAAGTCCAAATTAAATAACTGATTTTTTGCAGTATTCATGGTATTTGAATGTAATATTTATTTCTGGAATTATTGGCACATATTGTCCAATGCACATTGGAGACCCAGTTTAATCTACTAGGTTAAAAAAAATAGGAGAATGTGAGTTCTACTCCCACTTTAAGCATGAAAGCCAACTGAGGGACTGAGGCAAGAGACTTTTTCTCAGCCCACTGTGTCAGGCTAGGGCTACAAATTGGTCAGTCAACTGCTATCCCAACTAAACTATTAATATTCAGTTAATTAAAAACAAAAAGTGGACCTGCATTTGTGGGAAAACACCAAGAAGAACTTTCATGATGCACGTATTACAAAAAGGGTTCAAAGTTTAACATGTTTACAATATTCGGGGGAAAAAATTCCCTTCCCATTTCCAAGCAGTCCCAGTCAATCTTTTCAAAAGAAAGATTTACAGTTTGGATGGTAGAGAAAAAAGCAGAATGTAAGAAAATACTCTTTAAGAACCCTTCCTTTTTCTTCTCTTCTTTTGGCAGTTTCTTCTGAGCCACCACAATCCTGATGTATCAGTCACACTCACAACAGGATTTGTTCATCAAGCTTTATATTTATATGGGGCTTCATAGGCTGTTGTGACTTATGGAGAAAGATGAAAGGAAAGAAATATTCTTAGCACATCTAAAGAACGACAAATCATTCGATGAGCATTTGAAATGTTTAAAAAACAAAGTGAAGAATAGCTTCTGGTGGTTCAAAGGATGCAATTAAAACAGATAGAAGTGAAACTGAGAAAAACATAGTCGGCTGACATGAATATGTACAATTTTGTCTCTCTCCTGAGAATGAGACTCATTTTATACTGGAATATTTTCCCAAACTTGAAGAATGCAATATTTATAACATTTGTTCCATAAGCAAAAACTCTAGTGTTTTGTACTTGTTGTATGGTCTCTGAAAATGCCTTACTTTCCAACTATTAAAACTTGTTATAGCTTTGAAGGAGTGAGTTTCAGACTCCAAATTGTGATTAAATAACATTGGATAATGTTTAACAGCACTTTTGCATTGACAGAATAATGCAAGTCATCAGCAGTATAATGTAGGAGATGATCATGTTGAAGGTGAGAGAGCAGTCAAGCATGTCATGAGTTTGGAGTGCTTTTGGTCCCCCTTGAATTCTGTTAATTCTTATCTGCCACCAATTTGCGTTCACTGTTAGTAGTTTAGATTCTTGTTTAGAGGTAGCATGGAATAAACTTGTACTCATTTGAAAACCCTTGTTCTTGATTTCTTGCACCTGACAATTAAATGTGTAATACATACTTTCTCATACACATCTCAAATATGATTCAGAAGCTTGGCTTTAGCTTTAAAGGCACATATTTTCAACACTGGGTGAGTAGGTGATTACAGTCTGTAAAATACAAAGCTCAGGACTTTTCTGAATAAAACAAAATTCACTATGTTAACCATAATCATTTCAACTGACATGAAGTAGAATGATTTTAATTGTCCATGCAGGTAGTGGTGTGTAAGAATTGTAATCCAAAGTACCTGGAAGACATCAAATTGTAAAAACATAACATTAAAGTTACTTTGAAATATCATATTGCATGGGACTTCGGGAGGAGATACAGAAAACTGCAGAAAGCCAAGGAACCTGTTGTCGGGCTCCAAATACAGTCGCCCATCAGTAGTAGAGCTCTACACACCTCCAACATGTGACATCAAACTTGATCAGTGGGAATTGATGGCTGAATGGGGGCTCCTAAATGCTGCCTCACAATGCTAGCTCACATTGGTACCTGGAGTGTAAAGGCTGGACAAGGGATTCCCCAAGGACATGCTTTGTGTAGGAGGGAGATAGATGTTTGTTCTGACAGGGTTCTCATGGGACGACAGTAGATATCATGCAGAGTGTTTTAGGTTGCTGAGCCAGGATATGGGAATAAAAACCATAATTAGCCATATTAGGGAATGTTTGTTACGTGGGGATTCAGGACAGGGCAGTTCGCAGGAGGTAGCTGCAATTAGGAGGGTGGGGTTATGCTAGAATTGTGTTGAAAGACAAATGCTTCCAGTGCGAACCTAGTTTGGATTTCAAACCATTACTGCCGGATGGGATGTGAGTTAAATGTACAAAATAAATTACCTACATCTCTGTATGTTGGTTTGTGGATTTGTATCTCAGGTCTGCTAACGTCCGGAAGACCAGCTAACACCTATGACTAAACTGGTACCTTGGAACCATTTCAGATAAAGAGAAGACAGGAAACTCCCCACAGGAAACTTCAGGATGTTCTCCAGGAGACTCATTAGGAGACTTCACAATAGTGATTTTGACGGCCACAGGATAAGCAATCTTGATCACAACTCCAGCAACTCCTTTTCAAAGACAGTAAATTTGCAAACCTCATTTTCTAATGATTTTCAAAAATTGTCCAAGAAGCCTTTGATGTTTATAAAATGCACTTTCTTTGACTTATCAAGAAATGGAAAGTTATTATTTAAGTTATAAAGTTATAAAAAGTTATAAACTGCAGCTATTTAACAAATTATTTAGCTACTTCCTTTAGTCTTTGCTCACTTGCCCAGAATGTGAGGGTTGATCTTGTCTGTTACAAGAGGTTTTGCAGAAATAAAAGGTCTAAGAAGTTCTTGCTTTTTTGTAGAGTTGTAATTGCAGGAATGTTCCAATCTTGGATGGCAAACCTCAAATAGAGAATGTTTCCAAGCAAATACAACTCAGGCAAACAAAGTCACTAATCTAAAGGAGGATTATAGAGGGGAAGTAAACAGATGTCAGACTTTAACTAGAGATAATTAATTGTATGGATTACTATGCTGAACAGTAATGAAAGTTAAGCAGTAACCAAAGTT